>JADLZL010004035.1:0-50940 GCA_015844335.1 Chrysopogon serrulatus
ATTAGATTAAGATGAGTTGTCAAACTTGGTTTAAAAAAATCAGTCGTCTTATAATTTGGGATGGAGGGAGTATTATTAGATTGTGTAATTAAATATACTATCTAATAACTAGGATATCATACACTATTTTGCAAGCAGATCTTCAAACAAGAATTTGCTTTGGTTATTTTAAGAGCAAGAAGCAGATACCACCCCTGTAGTATAGATTTATGGCTACAAACTTACGTGTAATTTGTTTATTTTCTTTGTCTCCTTTTTTGTTTCTTCTTTCTTGAGACTTCCTTGTAGATCTGTTCCTCTTTTTAATAAAGCACAGTAGGGGCTCACACCCCTCATGTTTCATTTAAAAAAAAAATCTGAACACAGATAACACGCTGGGGCCTCTTTTTTTGCAGAACCGCAGAACAATGCAAAGGGGTCGGAGTGGTTACCGGTTGTTTTTCTTAGGTATACTTTGGGATATCCGGCAACAAGCAATCCAAGCCTTTTACTTCAAAGCGATGACATCGTTGTGCCATAGGCCCATTAGCTGCTGCTGTTAATACTTCAAAGCAACGGCATCGTTGTGCCGTAGCTGCTGCTGTTAATTACTGAGCAACAATCCACTGTTAATCGTCCCCGGATATGTTTGTTTTTTAATCTTTTCTGCTATGACATCTCCATTCGTTCTGCTCGGCTTCTCCACCTTGGACGGTGCTCTTCTGACGGCAAGAAATCCTAAACACTTTTGATCCCTGTGATCGCTGTCATTGGATCTCGCGATCTGATTGGCGCTCATGAAGAAGCGCAGCACGATGACCAGAGATGCAACTTCAAGAGCAGACGAAATTAAAGAAGCCTCATGGTGGAGCAACGACGATCGGCGAGCAAAGGCGTTGCCGGGACATGATCGCAGACGCTCCGTGCGGATGAAAGGGGAGGCATCAGAGAGAAGCAGCAGCGGCTCTCTTAAAAATCTGTGTAGTGTCTCTGTATTCATCTGTTTTCTTATAGCACCAGCAGTTCAGTTGAAAGGTTGCACATGCCATTCTCTAGACTATAGCGCTGGTAATAATATATTAAAGCTAAGGCCCAGTACAATTCTTCCAACCTCTTAGCAAGGTGCTTATTCATTTATTGTTATTAAGTAATATAATTTCATTATCAGTCCATTACCAAGTTAATTCAAAGCAAAAAATTTTGATTACATTACATAATGTTCCTCTTTGATAAGGCAATGTCAGGTGCTTTCTGCATCGCTCAAACCAGTCGAGTTTTGTGCATAACACATATTTTGCAGAAGATTATGCTGACCACAATCCAGATCAGATACACTCTGAAGTATTCTTCCAGGTAGCGTTTGACGTTTATACGGAAGTGTAAAAATCTAAAATAACAATTCCTAGGTGTGGGTGAGTTCTCAGAACATTAGAAAGGTGTCCTATGGAAACAGGATAAGATTACCAATTTTTTCCCCTACCTACTGCAAGGTGATATTCCATGATGTATGCTCTTTACTGATGATGTGGTGCTAGTTGATAAAAGTAGGACAGGGGTTAATAAGAAGCTAGACTATAGAGACACATGTTAGAGTCAAAAGGGTTCAGATTTAGTAGGATCAAGACCGACTACATGAGGTGCAAATTCAAGCGTGACTAGGCATGGGGAGGGAGATGTCAGCCTAGATGGGCAAGTGGTGGCCAAGAAGGATACTTTTCGGTATTTAGGATCGATGCTACAAAATGATGGCGACATTGATGAAGATGTTAGGTATAGAATTTTAGCCGGTGGTTGACATGGCGTCAAGCTTCTGGTGTCCTTTGTGATAAAAGGGTGTCTCAGAAGCTAAAAGGTAAGTTTTATAGGGCACCAATTCGCCCGGCGATGTTATACGATGTGGAATATTGGCCTACAAAAAGATGACATATCCAGCAACTGAGTGTAGCAGAGATGCGTACGTTGCGTTGGTTTTGTGGGCACACAAGGAGGGATAGAGTCCGAAACGACGATATTCGAGATAGGGTTGGGGTGGCACCAATTGAGGAGAAATTGATTCAACATCGGTTGAGATGGTTAGGACATGTCCAACGGAGGCCTCCTGAAGCGCCGGTGCGTAGTGGGGTTTTAAAGCGGGTCGATAATGTAAAAAGCGGTAGAGGTCGACCTAAACTGACTTGGGACGAGTCGGTTAAGAGAGACCTTAAGGAGTGGAATATCTCCAAGGATTTAGCTATGGATAGGAGCGCTTGGAGACTAACAATCAACGTGCCTGAATCGTGATCGTAACTTTATCTATCTTGTGCTCTTTATGTGTTTCTCTGTTTTGTTTCTTTTTTGGATTTCACCTCTAGCCTACCCCAATTTACTTGGGACAAAAGGCTATGTTGTTGTTGTTGTTGTTGTTGGTGGTGGTGGTGGTGGTGATGGGCTTCCCAATATTTGTTTTCCTTAACCGATCAGCCAAGCGTAGATTTGTTCAGGATGATACATGAAAGCTCTACAGCAAGCTCTTCCAAGAAGTGTTGTTTCTTTGTGCTAGAGCATTTTAGGTTTATAAGTCAAGTGCTGTTTTGCTTCAATTCTTCATTCAGTTTCTTGTCCATGTAAAACATTATATTTATTTGTTTCATGGTCCTGCCATTTCTAAGCATCTTTCTGCATGAATATTTTAAGCACGACAAGATCATAGATCAACATGAACTAGGCAAACAAAATTGGGGATGTAGCTGAACCAGAACCAATAGTGCGTTTATCTATGCATGGACAGGGTACGGTGCTCAACTCCTTGTATCTTCAATTATTATATTTAATTAATCCAACTTTCAAAAGAATCAATTATAAAATGATTTATAATGCAAAAATTAAACAAAATTGGCAATGCAGCTCAACTAGCAGAGCAGTAATTCTATGCATGAAAAAAAAAGCTACAGGGTTCAACTCCTCGCATCTCCAACTATTATTTTTTATTAATCCATCTTCCAATAAAAATCAACTTAAAATAATTTGTAGTAGTCTATCTTCCAACTTAAAATAATTTGTAGTAATCTATCTTCCAACAAAAATCAACTTAAATAATCTGTAGTGCAAAATTAAACAAAATTGGGGATGTAGATCAACTATAAGAGCGTTTACCTATACACCAAAAATTTAAGGGTGCAAATCCACAGTTCTTGAACTATTATTTTTTATTAATCTAAATTCTAAGAAAAATTAATAATAAAATAATTTGTAGTGTGAAATTAAACAAAATTAGGGATATATAGATCATTTGTTCTATACACAAAAAGGAACGGGTTTCAACTTCTCGCATCTAAAAAATAATTCATAGTGCAAAATGAAACAAAATTGGGGATGTAGCTCAACTGGTAGAGCATTTATTCTAAGCATGATAAAAGGTACGGGGTTCAACTCCTCGCATCTCCAACTATTACTTTTTATTAATCTATGTTACAATAAAAAATCAATTATAATATAATTTGTAGTGTGAAATTAAATAAAATAAAACTGGGGATGTATATATCGTTTATCTATATCTATACTATAAAAGAGCGAAGAAATTGAAAATAGACTCTCACCCTCACATCTTCTACCCACCTTAATTTTTGTCCGTTAGCGATCTACATTAAAATCGGATCCGACGCATCTAAACCATCCCACCGTGATCTGACAGGCGGGCCTATTTTGTAAACATGTAAACGTTTACACGTGTTTCTCTCTTACGCGTGATGCTTGCTTATATTTTTTTCACCGGCAAACCTACCCACCTCCGATACCCTTCCGTACATGGATGTTCCGTGAGTTCCCGTGTAAAAAAAAAATAAACAAATCACCGGTAATTGACTACCCACATATATCGGTAATTGACTACATACCCATATATACGTATGTGGATATGGATATTATTAACCATCGGGAGTTGAAACTTGGAATCGTTTTTGAAAACAGTACTATATAGTCCCGATGGGTTACAAGTTATTACGGATTTGGAAACCTGCTTCTTCAGTTAAATACAGCAGCAATGAATGATGCTTTTGGCTCAAAAAAAAAAAAGACGTGATGGAGTCGGACATGTATGCGAGCGACGCTGCTGTGTGATTCTCATCGACATCTTCCGCCGCCTAGGCAAACTGCCGTCATCTGATGTGGTGGCGCTTGTAGGGAGTGGCGGGCGCCATCATCGCCAATGCCAGGTGCCTCTGGCCTGGCCCGGACCACTTTCTTCCCGCCGCCTCGCTCTACCTCTTCTCTCTCGCTCTGTGCTCGCCCACCACGGCAGACTGCCCGCGCACGTCAGCATGCGGACTTGCCAGCACCGGCCACCAGGCACGACACTCATCTCGCCTGGGAGGTTGGGATCTCTTACCCCTCTCCTCCGTTGCCGTTCCAACCCCTCACCTCACCTGTTGCGCCCTCTCCATCGCCGCCATTGCCGAGGTCCGCCTATTGCCCCTGTGCCAATGAGGCAGCACCAGTGACCGGACACCTTTGACGGTCATACATTGTTTCTGGAACCGTGTCAGCCGCCCTGAACAAATCTTGATAAGAATGGAGCAACAGTAAAATTGACAGAAGATGCCCGCATACTGAGAACATTTGGATCTCACTTGCTCTAGGTTAATTCTTGACAACATTTGGTAGGCAACAACCTTGTAAAAGTGCTACATAACTTTCTTTTCGGCTGAGATATGTACAATTTATATCTAGTTTTTTTTGTACCTTTCTATGTGTAGGAGAGGCAGGAAGCAGCAATGGCAGCACTTTCACACATGGAGAAGGGAGTTGTAATGGTAGAAACGATGCTGGAGGCTACGAAGCAGTAGCAGACTAAGCAGGTTAAAGATAACTAATCCTCCACTTCTAGGTATGTTTTTGCTTGCTCTATTTTTCTTCCACCTTCCATTCATGATCACTACTGAGCAATTGAGCAATTAATCAAAAGTATATTACTTCACACTGGGCATGACTAATCTCCATGTCTCTCGCTAACTACTGTTTTAGTTGGTTGCCACTGCATCTTGCTATTATGCAGCTACTTCATCTAATATAGTCGCATACCTCATCTGAATAACTGATCTCATTCATTACATACTTGCATTCACATGTGCAGATATATACCTGAAGCAGCAACCATCGGAGCTGTAACAATTTGGAAATTTTGATATTGCATGTAGGACTAATTCCTATGATCATATCCACTAGAATGGATATACATTTGAATTTATGATCATATCTGTTACAAAGAGGATCACGTCACTTTCTGGAAACTAAGGCTAGGTGACTTTATTGCATTTATGGTATTACTGTTACAACCTTGAGCTTTATCTCCTAGATTGGAGCTTTGTTTAGCAAGATGATGATCATCTCAATGTAAGAAAGTAGGACTAACCAAGCTTGCAATGCAATGGATATACAGATAGGTTGGTTTGTACTAAAGATATTGACATGACGCTGTCCCCAGATAGCACTGATCAAATCAGGTAAGACCGTACTTGATTTGTTAGATAATTAATTAATAGTTATTGTGGTTTGTTAATTTTTTAAGCATGGATTACACATTGATCACTAAAGATATTGACATGACGCCACCCCCAGATCAGATCAGATAACTTCTTTAGTTAGATAAATAATTAATAGTTATTTTGGTTTGTTAATTTTCGAAGCATGGATTACACATTGATCACTAAAGATATTGACATGATGCCACCCCCTGAACAGAACCGATCACTCACTTCTTTAGTTAGATAATTGACTAATAGTTAATTTGGTCTGTTAAGATATATCTAAAAGGAAAAGACAAAGATATATTCTTAAAAAAAGAGAAACATATTGTAATCTGTAAATGGCAAATTTGACATGATATTAACTAACATTTTTCACTATACCACATATCAAAAGTAGAGTCAAATAGCAGTAGCTAAAATTAGAAGATTACTGAAGAAATAGTGACCGGTATAAATTTATAACAAACCATTAGTCAGTACATCAAGGGGGTGTTCTAAGCCGCTGCAACTTTTTCTCCTCTGGCAGATTACTGTAGCAGGAGAAGATGGCGGTTGCTGTAGTAGCAGTACGAGGCTGCAGCCAAACACCACATAAGTAGTACAATATATCTCTTATATATGCTTCGTAAATAGTGATATCTACCTCGCAATATACCTTGCTTTCTTTTCTATCCTCCGTCTTTGCTTGCAGACTTGTGGTTCTAGCCAAACCCATGGTGCTCTAGAAAGTTCAGGGTTCAATTTTATTTGCCTCAGCTAGAACCTAACTTCAGTTTGTTCTGTATGTACGTTACTCTGGATGTACTTAATTTAATTTTATGATGTTGCATGGTATATTATGTCACAGCCTCACAAGTGTATATTGCAGATACACTATGGAAGAAGATCCAGCTTATGGTTATTCTAAAAGAATCATGTTATTTTAGCATTGCAAAAAAAATCATGTTGTTTCACTAGCTCAAGTTGGGTTTCTGAGAAGTTTGATATTGAAAAGGAGTAGTATCTGCTGATAATGGAGCTTTACTTCATCTAGCCCAATCTATGGTGGTACTACTCATGTGGAAAGATGACGTTTTAGTTGTGGGTTAGATTTTGATATGAATGTAAATATCGTATTGGTGCTTAGTAGCCAATGAATCGAGCAGCCAACTCTGGTTGCATATACATATTTTATTTCTATATATATCTGAATTCTTGTCACGTGTTACACGAATTCTCTCAAATGTACACTATAGTTTCTTGAAAGTATAATTTTTTTAACATTTTCTTCTTTATCAATGAATTTTTTATGGACACATGGAATTTTTTATAGACACATGCATATATATATACTTTCAAAAAAAAATATACAAACACCAGATTAAAAATTTCAAAATATGTGAATATATTCAAATAATATATAGAAATATTGAATAAAATATATTCACTTAATCAAAAGTTTTTCATCGCACGTGCGACACGCACGTGCATGTTTACTAGTACATGAAAAAGGTACAAGGTTAAATTCATAGAGCATTTATTCTATCCATGATAAAGGTACGAGGTTCAACTCCTCACATCTCTAACTATTATTTTTTATATAAATCTATCTTCCAAGAAAAAAAATCAACTTTAATATAATTTGTAATGTCAAATAAAATAAAATTAGGGATGCGTATATCTCTTACAACCTAAAAAGAATAAAACATGGACAATTATTCGTGCGATTAGTGTTTGGGGTCGTCGGCATGCGGCTTGCGAAACCCACGCATTCCCCCGCATTGCCAGGCTTCACATGCAGATTGATTTGGAAACCAGCAATCACGTACTTCTCCGTGCATGCAATCTGAGTCCGGCAATAATCACGCAATGCAAATGCAAATCATCACGTCCTTCCTTCCTAGCTTCCTTCCCCATGCGACACATCGATCGCCTAGCCCCGTCACGTGAGAGTTGCCTTGCCCAGTGTTGACGGTCCTTAATGTCTATTTTATACCATCAACTATTGCTCAATATAACATGATATCAACCATAAAGCATAGTTGTATGTTTTGATTCTAACAAGTTCCACGAGTTTTGGTGTTCTCACTTGTGTTGCAGGAATATGCAATTTTTCATCAAATAAAAGTATCTTAAATGGGGAATTGGACAGCACCATTGCGACGGGCTCGTCGAGACGATCGAAACGAACATATCATTTGCTATATTCAGAGTTTAGAGTCAAAAGATATCAATTCTACACCGAAACCAACACTAGAAGACTCTAGAAGGCACCGGAAGATGACGTATCGAAGGTGGGGCCCACCTGCTACTGGGGTGGCCCCGCCCCCCCCCCGGGGCCGGCCGGCGCTCCATAGAGCCCATTCGGGGCCCGCTTCGACGGAGGGCCTCTTACCGCCTTAGGGGTTGCATCTCCACCATTGCCGAAGTCGAATTAGTCCCACATCGCCTGTCTAGAAGAAGTGGAGGCTTTTCTAGACTATAAATAAAGAGGAAGACCCCCTCCCTAAGGGCACCACATTATTGGAGATGTAGAGGCGTCCCTCAAATGGATGACCTCTCATCTCTAGAGAATTAGGGCTAGACTTTCCAATGTAGTTCTAGTTGAGAGTTAGGGAGAGCGGCGCTACGCCCGGGTTCCGGAGGAGTCTTCGGAAGAGTCATCAGAGTTTTGGTATGTCTTTGTATTTATTCTTTGTAAGACTTATGCTTTAATATATTTTATCTTCTCTATTTACTTTTATGCATTACATTTAATTGGTTAGTATAGTTGTTATACTTTAGCATAGGATCTCCATCCGTATCGGGTGCTCTAGTTATTAATTGTGACTAGGGTAGTAATTGGTAGTGTAGACATGGAGTCTAGGCTATATATTACCCGAGATTGCACCAGGTCCAACATATAGTTGTGGTAGCCCCTGGTGGTGACAGCCCTGACGGCCGACGTATTCCACCATGTTAGGGTTGGTGTTTGTAGGACCGTAGTCGGAGCTTCCTAGTCCCTTTCTCACCCCTTTTTCCGTGACTAGTGTTCGATGTCCCGAAGTGTTATTGTGTGATTGCTTTACCTTCCATAAATCGGTTATTATAGAACCCAAGTAATAGAGAAGTAGTTAGGAACCTTGAACTCTCCCGTTGTCCTCTCACTTTAGCTATTTACTCTTTTTATCATAGAATTCTCTTGTGTGTGTCGTATATGCATAATTCCTATCATCAATTTATCGTTTACCCCTACTTTAATCTAGTTGGTGTATTAGTTAGTAGATACATGATGGTGAACTATCAATGTCTCTATCCATTGTTTCCTAGAGGTAAAATATAAATAACGATACCTGGAATACTCCCGGTAAAATGCTACAATGGTTTTCTGTGCGCTTGCAGAATCCTTCATATTTTAATTGTGCATAAGAAATACCAACAAGCATTTTTGGCGCCGTTTCCGGGGATAGGGATTTATCTCTATTTCTAGTAGCGACGTTAGAAATATCAACAAGCATTTTTGGCGCCGTTGTCGGGAGACAATTGGCGTAAAGATTTTGATAATGATCTTGATATCTCGCTAATCTAGTATGTCGCTAGCTTTAGTAGGATTACCCCTGTTTTTGTTGAGTTGTGGAATAAGCGAGGAATATCAACTGTTTCAATCTTCCGCAAAATTCTATAAGAAAAAGACATAGGAGATCTTGAAGAACTCGAGGGTGCCTAAACATACATGATCCATCAACAATGAAGCCCCTGCCATCTCATAGGTATGTATAAATGTTTATATATATTTCACTAACCATGTGTAGATTAGAGAAAAAATCATCGTCACAAGACGTCAAAGTTCATCATATGTGATGAATAAAGACGCTGCACAACTCACTTTGTGAGTCATGGTAGTTATGATTAAGAATGGTGAGAAAGTCTTGCTCATAGGCTTTAAATTTAATGAGTAGTTATCCTGTTGCATTCTATTGCATGTTTACTTTGAATAATCTATGCATTTACTCCATCTCATATCAAATCCATAGCATGTTTAGTTTCTTGCACATATGTATGTCACTTGCATCTCTACTTAAAAAAATGAAAAAAAATACTCTCACCATACATGATCATGCTTTCATCTCTATTTGAGTAAATCTCTATATGCTCTCATGCTATCTTGTTTGCTATAGTATGCTTAGGTTTGGAGTATCTTCATACATCTTTTAAATGAAGCATGGTGTTTAGTTTATGAGTGGTGATCTTAATTCCAAAGGCTTTTAAATTAAGCGTGGTGCTTAGGTTAAAATGTCGTTCTAAATCAAATTAGACGTGGTGTCTAGGTTGATTTTTGAACCGAAAGTATGTTTTAGTAGACACTGGATATTTTGTTGGACTAACCCATGCAGGAAACTCCTAAATTCAATTCGGGTAAGTCAAGAGATGAACTCACATCAGAGATGAATCAAGGCATGTGATGAAGTCCAATAACTTTGCACAAAAGAAAGACACAGCTCATTCTCCATGGAAGAGTAGTAAGTATCAAAGTTTATTCACTTAATCTTTTATCGCAAGTTACCTTTGCCTTGAACCGTATAAAAGTGCAGTCACCAACAACATTTGTTAGAAGAAATCTATGCTAAAGTAATCCTAAAAGTCCACCCTTTTATTAGCATAGATGAAATTCGCATGAATTATATGGACCACAACCCACATCCCAAACTTGTTGCAATCCTTCGGGTATGTGTCCACTAACATTTATGCAGGAAAGAAAGAATAAATGTCTGATCATGGTTCAAAACAAAAAGGAAGGAGAACAAGTGTATAGCAAGGACTCAGATGGAAAGAAATGGATGAAAGAACACTTCAACGCCTTCTACACTTTACCATGATAGTGGACCAATCACCTTGCAAGACATAAGGTATGTTTACCTAAGCCTCATGCAACTTTAAACTATATCTTATACCACGTCGTTAATCCATACCTTATGTCATGCTTAATTTGCTAAAACTTAAAATAAATAAAATACTCTTTTGGTTCACCTACATATTCTTGGTTCTATCTCTAGTCTTTTGAACTTCCTTACTCTATTATAAGTATGCTTTAGAATATTACTTAAACACTATAACATCAAAGCATATTTGTATAAGAATGTGGTTGTATATATAGACTATCCGCTCCTGTATAAAAATGTTCAAATCATATTAGAAGACTTCATAGAATCAAATCAAGGTTAGAAGTATTCTTTAAAATTATATCTTCTCCTTAACCTTATTTGGAAAATTTGAAATAATGGTGAATCATTTAAATATAGGCTACAAATTAATCTTTAACTACTTGGCAAACACTATCCATACTTTAAATAAATAGTATATTTCTTCGGGTATGTGTTGTCTACTAATCCCTTGCAGAGAAGAAATAATGAGAGAAACAAAAGTCTAGAAGAGTGAGAAATGAGTACAACATATGAGACAAGATGCTACTGATCAACTCAAGCTGTAAGGAAGGAAAAAGACCATTTAAAATCATCTATCCTTTACTTCATGGTGTCATCATGCTCTAGTAATAAAAGTAACATCTTAAAGGTAAGTGGTCATTATTTCCTCTTGATCGTAGAGTACACACCATAGCACTATTCTCTTGATCTCAATCTTAACCAAATGAGCTCAAATATGATATATCTTATTTTGAAAGATGATAGTCATCATATTAATTTGATAATGATAAGAATGAACAATCCTTCCATAGGTTAAGCAACTCCGCTCTTTTATCTCATAAGCTTAAATGCAATATTTATACTTTTGATATTCTCACCTAAGATGTAAATGAATAATGTGAAAAGACATCAATCTTATTGTGCCTAAGGTTAGAGAATAAATAAATTTCTAGTTCTGTTGGTGTTTTCCCACCAATAGAGCTTCTGCACTTGATCTCTACCTTGTCTTTATGAGCAGAACCCACTTCAAGCAAAGAGTGGGGAGATTCCCTAAATTCTACAAGTGGGAGTTCTAAACTAGTAACAAGGATGCACATAAGATTGGCTTTGAGATGCTAACAAAAAGAAAGGAAGAAGTTGGCACCACCATTAGAAAAGCCACTAGTGGAGACACCACCTCAATCCTCATCTTTAGAAGCAAACCGAAGTACTCGATCAATGAACTACTGCAAGGAGGAGTCCAGTTCGGAGGATTCAAAACATCGAACCCTCGCCGTGAGGTAACATCGGTAGTTATTCATATTTACTTTCTTACATTGCATGATTTATTTTCTCTTAACCATATTTAGTTTTCTACATTAGTATTACATAGGAAATAATAAAAATAAATAGATATGCATTAGGTTGCATTCATGCATCTTAAAAAAAAACTTTAAGCCCCATATGAAACCCTTGTAGCGTAAAAGTTATAGGAGTTCTCACTGTGGTGGCCTACAAAATAAAAATACATATCATACATTTGTACTTTCTGCATATAAACCTATAAAATCTAAAAATATTAATTGAGCATCCTGCCCCAATACTGTTATCATAAACATACTTTAAAACCTCCACAACACCCAATCCTCTAAAACGGCTAACCACTAACGTTTTATCCTAATACCGTTCCACGAGTTCTGGTGTTTTGTGAGAGCTTTCTGCAGGATGACTCCAAGAGCTAGCTCACTCAGGAATCTTTATCTTCATCACTTGAAGCACATCTCTCCGACACACAGCTGACCTCTGTGTGAAGGAAGTAACTTCTTGAGTGATGAGATTGAAGTATTCCTGACAACACTTACTCTTACAAACATGAGCTCCTCTATGAGGACCACTCAACTTTAATGCTCAACTATGACAACATCCAGCTTGGGGGAGAGCATCCTCTAGTTATCAGGTAAGTATACCTATGCGATTATCGAGTCTATCTTATAGTCATAAAATACCAAAAATATGTGGACACATGAAGGTCCACGTCTATAGAGTCTTTTGTGAGTCTATTAGTCTAAAAGAAATAAAAAGATGGATAATTATTAAAATCAAATAAAGATACTTTAGCTATTTAGAGTGTGATCATAGATTCTTTCTAGTTTATTAAGAGTCAAATAAAAACTAAAGAACAATAAAATTTTGTCTTGGAGATGATGAATAGTTGCTCTGTCGTAATTTCTTTCACGTGCCTATTTAACCTTAAATTCTTCTGAGTTTTAGATATGACTGTTTTGATATAAGAATTTACTCTGAACCTGAAACTTGTGGAGGCATATGCTGAAGCTAAGTCTAGGTGATTGAGGGATATGATATAAGAAAGACTGGGCTACTATTTATCTTATTCCTAACGATACTAAGTTACGGAGATTTATCTTTTGAAAACTCGAAAATCTTACATGATGAGCCATTGTATGACAAAGTTTGAATTCCTACCAAAGCCATACATGATATACATTTAGAATAGGAAAACCTTTGCTCAATCATGCTGTTTGCTTTGCGCTGAGTTTAGTCAACCTTGGTTGTATACCTTATGAGAGTCTTGTCATGCTTTTAAAATCAAGATCACACGCACACACTCCACCAACATATGTATTGCTCCTACCTTAGGAGTAAGCGCAATCATTTTTTCACTTTCATCCAGATTCACCTTAAAATTGTTTTTCTTCTACACTGGGAGTAAACACCAAAAAAAATATACCCTATAGGACAACCCCTGTTTAATGCTCTAAGTTCTTATTATTATCTCTCCAAATTTTTTTATATTCAAAGGATGCATGTGGCTATGAAAAAGAAAAGGTATTAAAAAAAAGAAGAGGGAGTTAAAAAATGGACAAGTGTCCGGGCAATTAAAACAATGGGTACTTAGATGCTCGCCTCTAAAAAAAAAAAATATATATATAAAAAAAAAGAGAGAAGAAAAAAAAAGAGATTAGAGACAGCCCATGTTTTTCTGTGAAAGTTCTAAATCTAAGAAAGAGAGATTTATTTTCTAAGAGCATAAGTAGAATTAGGATTAGCCACCATATAATCACCTATCTACTATATTTCATACACATGCACACCTTGGTTTGATTGTATGACTTGATTCTCTTTGAATCCATTGTTTGACTTTACAATATATGAATTGCAAGTATGCTCATCCTTGTTTAATGCCACTCCTACGAGCTCCACTATAATCATTAGTTGTAGGAGAGCATGACAACATAAATGCCTCAAGTGAGATACATAAATACCACATATTAAGAGATTTGAGAGTGTCATACAATTGAGCTCTGAGTTTTATTTTGAAAACTTGCAAAAACTCCAGAATATTGGTTTAGTGAAGAATTTAAGACATAGTGCTTGACTTGATTGTTCTATCTTTCAATTACTCAAGACCCACGCAAAAGTTAAAAAGCTCCATAGTTAATGGTAATATGGGTAAGTTTGAAAGTTAGAGCAGTTTTGTCTAATTTAAAGGAGAATTTCAGTTTGAAAGCATGTGTACTTTTGAGGAGTGAAAGCATTGTAGCAACTCCTGATCCAAATTTAGTAGTTAGGCTTTGCTAAGGGACTAGCAAAGGGTAAGCTTGGGAGAACTTGTTGACGGTCCTTAATGCCTATTTTATACCATCAACTATTGCTCAATATAACATGATATCAACCATAAAGCATAGTTGTAGGTTTTGATTCTAACAAGTTCCACGAGTTTTGGTGTTCTCACTTGTGTTGCAGGAATATGCAATTTTTCATCAAATAAAAGTATCTTAAATGGGGAATTGGACAGCACCATTGCGACGGGCTCGTCGAGACGATCGAAACGAACATATCATTTGCTATATTCAGAGTTTGGAGTCAAAAGATATCAATTCTACACCGAAACCAACACTAGAAGACTCTAGAAGGCACCAGAAGATGACGTACCGAAGGTGGGGCCCACCTGCTACAGGGTGGGGCCGCCCGGCCCCACCCCGGGGCCAGCCGGCGCTCCATAGAGCCCATTCGGGGCCCGCTTCGACGGAGGGCCTCTTACCGCCTTAGGGTTTGCATCTCCACCATTGCCGAAGTCGAATTAGTCCCACATCGCCTGTCTAGAAGAAGTGGAGGCTTTTCTAGACTATAAATAAAGAGGAAGACCCCCTCCCTAAGGGCACCACATTATTGGAGATGTAGAGGCGTCCCTCGAATGGATGACCTCTCATCTCTAGAGAATTAGGGCTAGACTTTCCAATGTAGTTCTAGTTGAGAGTTAGGGGAGGCGCTACGCCCGGGTTCTCGGAGGAGTCTTCGGAAGAGTCATCGAGTTTTGGTATGTCTTTGTATTTATTCTTTGTAAGACTTATGCTTTAATATATTTTATCTTCTCTATTTACTTTTATGCATTACATTTAATTGGTTAGTATAGTTGTTATACTTTAGCATAGGATCTCCGTCCGTATCGGGTGCTCTAGTTATTAATTGTGACTAGGGTAGTAATTGGTAGTGTAGACATGGAGTCTAGGCTATATATTACCTGAGATTGCACCCAGTCCAACATATAGTTGTGGTAGCCCCAGGTGGTGACAGCCCTGACGGCCGACGTATTCCACCATGTTAGAGTTGGTGTTTGTAGGACCATAGTCGGAGCTTCCTAGTCCCTTTCTCACCCCTTTCCGTGACTAGTGTTCTGATGTCCCGAAGTGTTATTATGTGATTGCTTTACCTTCCATAAATCAGTAATTATAGAACCCAAGTAATAGAGAAGTAGTTAGGAACCTTGAACTCTCCCGTTGTCCTCTCACTTTAGCTATTTACTCTTTTATCATAGAATTCTCTTGTGTGTGTCGTATATGCATAATTCCTATCATCAATTTATCGTTTACCCCTACTTTAATCTAGTTGGTGTATTAGTTAGTAGATACATGATGGTGAACTATCAATGTCTCTATCCATTGTTTTCTAGAGGTAAAATATAAATAACGATACCTGGAATACTCCCGGTAAAATGCTACAATGGTTTTCTGTGCGCTTGCGGAATCCTTCATATTTTAATTGTGCATAAGAAATACCAACAAGCATTTTTGGCGTCGTTACCGGGGATAGGGATTTATCTCTATTTCTAGCAGCGACGTTAGAAATGTAACACCCAGACCAATCGCTACTGCATCGCAAGTGCCTAGTTCTCAGCCGCTGCCGTTGCCTCTGCCGCCGCCGTTTCGCCTCGCCCCGCTGCCTTGCCGCTACGATCTTCAGACGACGGTTGACGACAACGCACCGCACCGCACACCACCACAACGTGAAGCCCGCACCACCGCTAGCGTCGCAGTCAACGAACGGACTCGCTCCTCAATCCATCGCTCGCCACCAGGAAGACGATCGACGCCGCCATGGCGAATGGTGCACCACCGCAACGTGGAGCCCGCACCGTCGCTAGGGTGGCAGTCAATGAACGAACTTGCTCCTTGATCCATCGCTCGCCACCAGGAAGACGATTAACGCCACCGCAAACGTAGCGACGAGGTACGTAGTCCGGTATTCATGATTAAGTTTGTAACCTAAGACCTGCAAGTTGTATACATGGATTATATTATATTTAAGTTTGTAACTACGACCGCTTGTGCATGGCTTTATCATGAATGCTCGATGGCTAATCAACTATGTGTGATATTAATAAATTAATAAACTATATGTCAGATTATTATGTGTGAGATCAGTAAATTAAAATTATATATACGTAGATGCCCTCGCTTTGCTATGGGGCCATGTTACACAATATACAAATTTAATTCTTTAGAAACATATAGCTGGTTTCATGATTTTAATAATTTTATAAAATAATTAAAAGCTAATAAATGATCTTGTATCGAGAATCCTAAAGTAATTTCAAAACCATTTAGACATGAACTATTTTTTTCTCTTTAGTTATTTATGAAATCAATAAATAATTGTCCATATTAAAATAATAAATTTAATTAGTATTGCAGCAGTAGCTTAAAGGAACAATGTAAATTTGTCATAACATTACATATTTTCTAAATAAATTTTTTGTGTGTTCCACGACGGTATAAGTCATTTATGATTTGGGAATAGAACCCATCGCACGGGTGCGTGAGCTGTGACACCGTCATTCCGTGGCTGTTTTAATTTCACTATCTTATTTGTCTTCACAATTAAGTGTTACTTTAGCAACGGTATTTAATTTCACGGTATTATTATCTTATATGTGATCCGTGTGTTTTTAGATTAAAAGTTGTTATCCCGTAGCAACTACGGGTATGCTACCTAGTCATTTACTATACATGACAAAGTAAACTCCTCGCTTCACAACTATTATTTTTATTAATCTTTATTCTAAGAAAAAAATTAACTATAAAATAATTCGCAGTATAAACTTAAACAATGTTGGGGATGTAGCTCAACCGGTAGAACATTTATTCTGTGCATCAGTTAAATATCTAACCGTTTAGATCCCAACTGAAAGGTCCGTACCTAATACAATTAAGATATAGATTAATGCAGATTTTAAAATATGAAAGAGGCTACATCAGTTACAAATATTAAATGAAATGTTTACACTATCAGGAAGCTTTGAAAATAATCCAAAGCTAACACATTTTTATAGTTAAGGTGTTCAAATCCTCGCGCCTTCAACTATTATTTTTCAGTTAATCTATCTTCCAAGAAAGAAACCAACTATATAAACTAATTTATAGTGCGAAAGTAAACAAATCAACTATTATTTTTTATCAATCTATATTCCAAAAAAAATCAATTGTAAAATAGTTTGCAGTATCAAATTAAACAAAGTTGGGGATGTAGCTCAACTGGTAGAGCATTTATTCTGTGCATGATAAAAGGTACGGGGTTCAACTCCTCGCATCTCCAACTATATTATTTTTTAATCTATATTTAAAAAAAAAATCAAATATAAAATAATTCGTAGTGCAAAATTAAACAGAATTTGCAATGTAGTTCAAGTAGAGCATTTATCTATGCATGAAAAAGGTACGGAGTTCATCTCCAATTATTATTTTTACTAATCTATCTTCCAAGAAAAATCAACTATAAAATAATTTAGTGTGAAAATAAATAAAATTAGGATGTAGCTCAACTGGTAGAGCGCTTATTAATCTATCTTCTGAACATGAGGAAAGAAAGTATGGAGAGGGGAAGCTGCTCTAGAATTGGTGACCCTCAGCCAATTGTTTGCACTGTAAGTGCTCTAGAATTGGTCCCAAACGGTGCTCAAAGAAGAAGGTGTTGATTTACATGACACACACAAAATGGAATCTCCTCACCTTCCCCATCTCCACTACAAAGTAAGACCTCTCCTATTATATGGCCTTATAATCTATATATGGCCGCGACTACATGTTGCCAATATATAGATGTCGATGTTGGTTTGGGTTATGTAGCATATATAAGACTAATATATATAGACTAGAAGCAATGCAAACAACAACCACGCGCTATATCTTTCATTGATTTTTTTCTCTTTTCTTACTAAAAAAAGTAAAACAGGAATAAAGTGACTCATAACTCAACTAGTTTCAACTTTCATCAGCATCCAAAGATGAAAGTGGAAAACAGACTTGTTGCTCCCGTGATTGCTCAATGATGAAGGCATGTCTTTTGTGAAACAAGGTAAACTTGGCAAAAGCATGCGCGCCCCCATAAACACACTGTTCCAGCAGATTAGAGTAGACTATATATCGATGCATGGCATCATTTTCATCTTATCACTTGTAGCAGAGGATTAGAGTAGCATATGTGATATTATATATTATTGTTGTGGGCAAATCGATGATAGAAAGCAACCGGAAACTTGTGTTGTTCTCTGGACATTGTTATGCTTTAGCTATCAACGACCATGACAAATTCTCTGATTTATTAGTGCACTGCAAAACGAACACGAAAGAGATATATTATTAGCCCAAAACAAACACTGGTTGGGTCGGTTTGGCCTACTTCGGTAGATTTTAGACAGCGGTTCCTATATATGCTACGTTGAGTTACATGACTTGTAGTGTGTGTCGTAATCTATGCAGGACGACGAGAAAAAGTTGGATTAATTCTCATCTCTATTATATTCCATGACTAATAATTTAAATTAAGAAATGAAATTTCCTGTTGCTTTTAGAGTTTAGATTCCTTCTTATCTCTACTCGATCCATGGCATAGAAAAGTATAGAAAGAATTCATAATTGAGCATTATGTAGCTCATTTAGTGTGTTGTTATTCATTAACCGATGCGTCCCGTTCCCTAATGTCTGGTACCTTCAATAATGAAAATCTAAATGAAGTCAGGCATGTATCTGAATCAGCAGATAACTAATCTCTGCATGATGTAAAGTTGAAATGTTATTATATATATAATTTTGTGTAGCTGATACTACATCACGGGGATGTAGCTCAAATGGTAGAGCGCTCGCTTTGCATGCGAGAGGCACGGGGTTCGATCCCCCGCATCTCCATTTTTTTTTTCTTCCTCCTTGTTATTGTCAGCAATTTTTTTTTCCTTTTTTGCCCTTCGTCTCCCCCACGCCGCCGGTGACCTGGCCCACAGGTCATCCTCAGCGAGGCACACGGCACGGCACCCACCCCCTGGCCCCCGCCATTACCAGCAGCTTCCACTTCGACTTGGACTTCTCCCGCCGCTCCTCCCTTCTTTTCGCATTTCCCTCCAACCTCGCCGCCTCGTTTCCTCCCCCCCCCCGCCGGCGCGCGCGGATGGCGTCGGCGGCGTTCAAGTCCACCACGCGCCGTGGCCTCCACGGCACCACGACATCCACCTCCCGCTCCGACCCGCCCCCGTGCCCGCGCCGCACCCGCTCGCGCTCCGTCAGCGCGGCGCCCCGCGGCGCCGCCGACGAGGGCTACGCCAACACGCGCACCAACCCGCTCTTCGACTCCTCCGCCTCCCCGTCCGCCTCGCCATCTCCAACCCTCGTAGTGCCTGCTGGTAGTGGTGGTACTAGCTCCGGCCGCGGGGATGCGGCGGGGCCGGAGAGGGGCGTGAGCCGCGGCTCAAGGGCGGCGGCGGAGGGAGGGCGCGGTCGGCCTCCGTCGCGCCGCCGCAGCGGCGGCACACCGCGTCGGTGGCGGACTCTGCTCGCGATGTCGGCGGGAGGAGGGCGGCTTCGCGGGCGCGGTCGGTGGCCGACGACGCGCGCACCTACCGGGGCTCTGAGGTCACACTCTCTACTCTACTCACGTTTCACCCGGAAATTGCGTCTCAAGGAAAGTTCCCCGCTTTTCCTATCTTGAGTGGGCTTGCAAACTTTCCATGTTTTCCCCTTTCTATTTATGGTCAAAGCAGTATATAACGTGTGGATATGCCGACTAATCTGACACTCAGACTCAGTCTGTGTTATCTCCTGACTGGCATCAGATCAGAGAATGCCAATTAATCTCAAGTTTTTGTCTTGCTATTGCTACATCTGACAGACCGATGCAGAAACCAGGGATGTGGCAAGGAAATTGCAGTCATGGAGGAGCCGACATTCGGTTCCAGAGGTACTGGTTTTGAATGTTAGATGGTTTATGTGTGTATATATGTTGTCTGGCATAATAATACGTGCTTCAGAGGAACTTGTATTCTCATGAATTTACGCACCTTGCAGGGCAAGCATCGGGGAACTGATGCAAGTTGTTCATCCCAGGGTTCAACAACCGGAGCGGTAGGTGAAGTAGTTTTTGTGGTTTGATACGTATGTCAGCTGATGCTTGCCATGGGATTTACTGGCAACGTGAATATGTTGGGATTTACTGGCAACGTGAATATGTGAGTAACTACTAGTGTTTATTGTAAACAGGGGTGCCGGCAAACGGATGAAACTACCTATTCAGAGTCTAGCACTGTTGTTTCTTCACCCGGCCATCTCGAGCATGTAAGAATTAGTGAATTGCTTTTGTTAAAGCTATTGTTGTTGCAATTCAGTGTAGCTATGAACTCGAAAAAAAAGAATTACTTTTGAACATCTATGTGCACATATGCAATTTTCCTTTTCTAGTGTCATTGCAATGCATATGCCATCATGCTGCCGACTTGTTTTTCTGAATTCACAGAGTGATCTCTTTCAATAAAATATTGTCAGGTTGAAAATGTGTTTCTTAGAAATATTGGGTTAGTCCTACTTTCTCTTTGTAAAGGAGAAAAGGTTGCCTTTATTTCCAGCTTTTGCTTTGAATTATACATTTATACTTTACTGTTTATTGATCTTTCAAAAAAAAAAAAAAAAAAAAACTTTGCTGTTTTCTCTACTATTCTTTCTGGTCCTTTCATTTTTGTTCCATTGTGCTAAGTTGTTAGTGATGCTACTATTCTTCTTTGACCATTTGGCAGCAGAACCATTCAACTGTCCCAGTGGATCCAGTTCTGGAAATTCCTCCTGAGTTTGATCCAGATTGTGCTGAGTTTATCTCTGACATAAGTGATTATGCGGCAGAATATGGAAAGAAAGATGTTGCGGAAATCCCTATTGATTTTGACACAGATACTGCTGAGCTGGTTTCTGAGTCTAGGAACAGTGCAGCAAAACAGCACTGGGAGCAAATGGAAATTTCTCTTGAGTTTGATACAGATGCTTCTGAGCTGGTTTCAGACATATGGCACCATGGAGCAAACCAACAAAGGAGGGAACTGGAAGCTCCTCTTGAGTTTGATCTTGATACCTCTGAGCTGGCTCCTGACATAACAGAATATACATTAAAACTCAAAAAGGTCTGATAACTATTGTGCCAACTGTGTCATGCCTTTAGTTAAATGTAGTAATCAATTATAACCTTTTACTGCTGGATTGCAGTCACATGAACGTGCTCGAAAGCTAAGGGCAGATCTGGCAGTTGAAGAACAGCGGGAACAAGAACTGAGCAGAATGCTAAAGGGCATAGTAACAGTTCCAAACTTTACTGAGAGACACAAAAAACGGCCAAGAAGAAAGGTAATAGATCTACTATTCCAGACAGCAATAGAACCCATTTATATGTTCCAGATTGATTTGTGTTGATAATATACCACCTTGAGCTGACCTGTTATATCTGCTTTGGGATTATTACAGAGTAGCATAGAAAGATTGAAAGTGTCAAGGCATTTAGCTGAAGAGGCAATGAATTATTTTGAGGAATGTGTTTCGATTTCAACAATGGATAGCACTGATTTCTCATCACCTGAGGACCCTCAACCAAATTCAGTTGTGAATGTCCCAACAAAGGGCAATAGTATTTTTTTTCCAAAAAGGGAGGTCAATCTTTCAAGAACCCCACACTCCGGTTGATCAACATGGCCATCATGAGGTTAGTGAATTATTTTTTTATGTTTTTGGAGTTTTGTAGTTCTAGTCTGCTCATTGAGGTCCTTTTAATATGCTCTGGATTGATGTTTATGCACATTAGTATGACCCTGTAGTTCTGTACTGAGACTTGGAAGTCAGAAGTATTCTTGGGATATGTTGATAATATCTCCAGCAAATTAAGTGTTCTAATCATGGGGGAGCACCACCAACATCTCAATATTATGAGCACCACAAAATCTCAATATTAAATTCAGAAGATCTATATGTTTTCTCCTTTTTTTGAAAAAAAAAGAAAATATAAACACCTTTTTAGTTGATTTTGGGTATAAACATGCTGTTTCTTACCTAGCTTATGTGGTCCCATGAGATACAAATAGTACTTGAGCTGTGGATCATCCTGAAAACCATATACACTACTAATATACTATGTTATATATGGATTGGTTGTCATAAGTCAAAATATCATCCTTCATAACTTTAGTTGATTTTGGATATAAACATGCTGTTTCTTACACCTAGCTCAAGATACAAATAGCACCTGAGCTGCAGATCATTCTGAAAACCATATACACTAATATACTATGTTATATATCGATTGGCTGTCATAAATCAAAATATCATCCTTCATAACTGTCAGCCTTCTCTTGTTCTCATGTTATAGGATTGTCTATATTAGTGCTTTTTGTACGATGTACAGACTTATAGGATGCCATCACCTTGAATCATTCTTGGCATCTTGTTAGAATGCATTTTTTATTTCCTCCTTCCCCTTCTTGCAGGAATCTGACAAGCAAACTCAGTGCTCAATTAGCGCAACTGGATCGGATGTGTCTGACAGTGTTATCTTCAGTCGCACAAATGGTGCTGGTTTGAAAATTAGGAGCATCTCCAGTGATGATCCTGATGGCTTTGACTCTCCACGGAGCAGAAGTTCTTGTTTCTCTTTCACCCATGAGCCAGTAAAAAAGGTTGAAAACTGTGATGTTCGGCAATATCTTGGGAATTTTGGAAGGGGAAACAGTAGTAGAGAGCTAAAAGAGACAAGGTCAAGTTATTTTGCTGATGACTATGTCTCACAGAAAGTTAACCCAGACTTACTAAAGGACATGGTGACCTTTCAGGATCGAATAGCATATGGAGGGCTCGTTATATGTAACATTAGAACATTCTGACCACCAACAGAGCCACTGGCCAAAGAAGTTAGTAAGTATATCATGATGTAATTATGAAGAGACTAACATTGTACAATTATTTGTGTAGTGGTCATAGTAGCCCATCTGCCTTTTATTTTCTTGGCAAATGTGATTTTTTGGTGACTGCTATAACCTTTTATCATGTTTCTATACTAATCCAGCATGCTGTTTTGTTTATTTGGCAATAATTTACACAATCTACCACTATAGGATAGGAATGAGAATTATTCATTATGTTTGGGCACTTGATGCAAGAATTGTTGAGGGTCGAGAATGGCATGCCCACTTATTTATTTATTATTACATTAAATATATGTCACCAGTGTTTGTTAAATTGTTATCAACATTGTGAGTCGATTCGTGCTATTACCGATGTTGTGAACTGTGATAGCATGACACTTTCGATTCGGAACCGCAATCCCTGTTCGAGACGAGTTCTAGCCACGGCTTCTCTATATGCTGAGGGACTGCGGCAATTCAATGAGTTTTCATCTCCGATCTTTGTAGCCTAACCCGTATCGTTTTGCGACGCTGGATTTTGTCTGCTTAGTGAGGTAACTAGATTGGGTATCGCCGGAGGACGGCTTCGCCGTGGAAAGGCGCCTCTTTTACATGGGGACGAAGCGCAAAGAAGCTCCCTTTGCTTCGCTCGCCGTCTGCACTGCCCGTCCTTTGAAGTGCTGCTCATCTGGGGCAACGGTGGCGGCGGCGGTGGCGATGGAGGTGCAGAGTGGCTGGGCGTCACTCCTCCCGGAGCTGACGCAACTCATCGCCGCCCGCGTACTGGCGGCGGACGTGGTGGACTACATGTCCTTGCGCGCCGCGTGCGCGCGCTGGCGTGCTTCCACGCCCAGCCCGCGCGACCCTACCCTCCGGGACGCGCGTCTCCGACCGCGCGGCTGGGTCGCGCGATGCGACGGCGACGGCGTGCGCCCGGCGGACGCGTGCGAGGTCGCCTTCCTCTCCACCGCCACCGGCAGGTGCGTCCGCGCCCGCCTGCCGGAGCTCCGCGGCCACCGCATCGTCGGCTTCACGGACGGCCTCCTCATCCTGCTCAACAAGGCAACCACCGCCATCCGCGTCCTGCATCCCTTCACCCGCGTCGCCGTCGACCTCCCGCCCATCGCCCCCATCGTCAACTACCTGATGGTCAAGGACCAGCGGTCCCGCGCCTGGATGAGGACCGCCGTGTGCAGTGCTGAGAACTCCATCGCCGTCGTCGCCTGGTTCCCCAACGCAGCGGGGGTGGTCGTCGCCGAGCCTGGCTCCCCGTGCTGGTGTGTCGTGCACCGTAGCCTCAAGCTTACCTCAGCCGTCCCCTTCGAAGGCCGGCTCTATGGCGTCATCAGAGACAAGATGCAGGTTCTGCAGATCTATCCCCAATGCCTGGACCCTTGCATTGCTCGTTTCGCAGGGACGTTCGTTCCTCCAACCAATTCCTTGTTCCTCCTGGAATCTGCTGCGCGCCTGGTACTTGTTCTCCGCCAGTTTTCCTATTACAATCCCATTCCGGGATATGGACCTTACCGGTTTGCGGTGTTTGAGGTTGGCACGGCTGAGCCGAGTGGGCTTGCTCCGTTGAGCAGCCTTGGTGATCGAGCTCTGTTTCTCGGCTATGACCGCTGCTTCTCTGTGTCTGGAAACAACCTACCTTCCATCAGCGGTGATGCCATTTACTTCTACTCTGAAGGTCTCTATCCTCTTTATATGTACTCGCTGAGCGGCGGCACAGTGGAGAAATTATCAACGCTATCCATTATCCATGACAACACGAAGAGGATCCGACCCTCTGTGCGGCCCTTCACACTAGCAGATCATCTGATCACCTTTTGCGACCATCGTTGTTGGTAGGTTCTTGAACCTCAGTAACTGTCACATGAATTGTTTGTGCTAACTGGTCTGTGCTTTCTCATTGTTTGTATTTGTATCACTTTAATAATGTTCTAATTGATCTGCCTTTTCTCTTGCTGTAGGTCAAGGGGACTCATGTTTCATGAATACCACTACATACCTACATCTTGGAAGGCTTTGTCCAAGAAACATAAAGCCCAAGACCGCGAAGTTCAGTTTCAAGCTCAAGAGGTTTGAGCTGTTAAAAATAAGGGCTCCTTTCACCAAGAACAAGTGCCCTAGCCTGGCACTTGCTTACCTAGAAACAGCTCAAACAGTGATGCACTGATTTCCTGCACCAGAAGTACCACTGATGCAATGACATTCTGGCTTTCTGCTATATTATAATTGCGGTGCTTCATCATGGATTTGAAGCTATAACTAAAAAATGTAGTGAATCCCATGAGTTCATTTTGGGTAACTGTTTTTTATTTTGGTTGTATATTTTCTGTGCATCCACAGTTAGTTATCTTACATGACTCAATCATATCCACGAAGATCTTTGAGACAGAAAAAAAATCGGGTATGGAGAAATAAGGGCGGAAGAGTTGATGATTCATAAAAATTGCTGCTGGTTAAATTTAAACTAGACTTTCACTGTCCATGTTGTTTTGATCCTAGAAAGAAATCTAAACTAGATTTTCAAGTCTTGATGGTAGTTTCTCTTCTTTACATTGGCTTTGGGAGATTGATCTGTGTCATGGAAAAAGTGATGTGCCCAAGGAGTAAGTCACAACTTATAATGGCAAGATGATAACGGCTTGCTAGAAGGCCTGATGTTGTCTTCCTTTGCCACTGTACCTTTGTTACAGGTTTACAACATTTTTTTTTCCTGATTTTACGCATGGTAAGGGCATGTACAACGGTTTTACACAACATCATTCTTCTGCACAAGTTTCTTCCGATTCTCCCTATTTCCCCGGCGAAGAAGCCTTGCCGTTTTGCTCGAATCCTCCATCCTTCATTCTTGTGCATGGGGCACCGGGTGCCTCGGTGGTGGCGGCAGCGTCTCGGTGTGGGTGGATGTCGCAGGCCGCACCCTTGGTCGCCGTGCCGTAGGGCAAGGGAGCTAGCTCCATGGCGACTCTACTGGAGCGGACTGGAGCAGATCGCGACTCGCGAGCCCGTCGAAGCCACGTTCTCCAGCAGGAGCAACATCGTCAATTGTAACCTTTTACTGCTGGATTGCAGTCACATGAACATGCTCGAAAGCTAAGGGCAGATCTGGCAGTTGAAGAACAGCGAGAACAAGAACTGAGCATAGTAACAGTTCCAAACTTTACTGAGGCACGTAGAAAGCGGCCAAGAAGAAAGGTAATAAATCTACTATTCCAAACAGCAATAGAACCCATTTATATGTTGCATCTAGAGATTGATTTGTGTTGATAATGTGCAATCTTGAGCTGACCTGTTATATCTACTTTGGGATTATTACAGAGTAGCATAGAAAGATTGAAAGTGTCAAGGCATTTAGCTGAAGAGGCAATGAATTATTTTGAGGAATGTGTTTCAATTTCAACAATGGATAGTACTGATTTCTCATCACCTGAGAACCCTCAACCAAATTCAGTTGTGAATGTCCCAACAAAGGGCAATAGTAGATTTTTCCACAAAGGGAGGTCAATCTTTCAAGAACCCCACACTCCGGTTGATCAACATGGCCATCATGAGGTTAGTGAATTATTTTTTTTATGTTTTTGGAGTTTTGTAGTTCTAGTCTGCTCATTGAGGTCCTTTTAATATGCTCTGGATTGATGTTTATGCACATTAGTATGACCCTGTAGTTCTGTACTGAGACTTGGAAGTCAGAAGTATTCTTGGGATATGTTGATGATAATATCTCCAGCAAATTAAGTGTTCTGGATCATGGGGGAGCACCACAAAATCTCAATATTATGAGCACCACAAAATCTCAATATTAAATTCAGAAAATCTATATGTTTTCTCCTTTTTTTTGAAAAAAAAGGAAAGTATAAAGACCTCTTTAGTTGATTTTGGGTATAAACATGCTGTTTCTTACCTAGCTTATAGTGGTCCCATGACATACAAATAGCACCTGAGCTGTGGATCATCCTGAAAACAATATATACTAATGTACTATGTTATATATGGATTGGTTGTCATAAATCAAAATATCATCCTTCACAACTGTCACCCTTAGTATTAGTACTTTCTTTACGATGTACAGATTTATAAGATACCTTCACCTTGAATCATTCTTGGCATCTTGTTAGAATGCATTTTTGATTTCCTCCTTCCCCTTCTTGCAGGAATTTGACAAGCAAACTCAGTGCTCAATTAGTGCAACTGGATCTGATATGTCTGACAGTGCTATATTCAGTCACACATGGTGCTGGTTTGAAAAGTAGGAGTATCTCCAGTGATGATCCTGATGGCTTTGACTCTCCACGGAGCATAAAATCTTGTTTCTCTTTCACCCATGAGCCAGTAAAAAAGGTTGAAAACTCTGATTTTCGGCAATACCTTGGGAATTTTGGAAGAGGAAACAATAGTAGAGACCTAAGGGAGACAAGGTCAAGTTATTTCGCTGACGACTATGTCTCACAGAAGGTTAACCCGGAGTTACTAAAGGACATCGTGACCTTTCAGAATCGAATAGAATAATGGAGGGCTCGTTATATGTAACATTAGAACATTCTGACCATCAACAGAGCCACTGGCCCAAGAAGTTAGTTAAGTATATCATGATGTAATTATTAAGAGACTAGCATTACAATTATTTGTGTAGTGGGCATAGTAGCCCATCTGCTTTTTTGTTTTCTTCGCAAATGTGAATTTTGGTGACTGATATAACTTTTTGCCATATTTCTATAACTTTATATGCTGCATAGGTCTTTCCTTATTCCTTACATATATGAGTAAATGTTGTGAATCCCATAGTTCATTTTGGGGGATGTGTGTGTGTATGTTTTGAAAAGGCGAATTTGTGTGTTTGGTTGTATATGTTCCGTGTGCCCAAAGTTGTCTTACGTGACTCGTGGCTCGATCGTATTCATGAAGTGGTGTGTTCGGCTGGTCATACAAGTTGGCTGATAAGACAAGCCGGCTGGTTTGTTGCGAACGGTTGATAAGCTCGACAAGTGAACATGACGCATTGACGCTTAGGAGATTGAAAATCAGGTATACTCCTCGCTTCCCGAGAAACAAATGCCTATAATTTTTATAAATAGTAAATATTATCGATTAGTATCATAATTAGTATCATCGGAAAGATTTTTTAATCTAGTTTTTTAACAAAATTATTTGGAGATATAAATATTGCACGTATTTTCTATAAATTGAGTCAAATTTGTAGCATGAAAAAGAAACGACATTTAATTTGGGACGGAGCAGTATACTAGTAGTGAGGGCACGACAACGGTTTTGCGAGGTGCAGGGGACGAAGGACCACAGTCCATTTACGGGCTGCCAGGTCCGTTGGAGACCTGATTCGACCCACATCTGACGATCAACATGGTATGTTGCATGGATCTGACAACTTTTGGGTTAGGTTGAGGTTGTCTATTTTTTCCTCACTTTTTTATTTAGTTTGTGGGGTGGAATAAGTTGATCAATCGTTACTTCTTTTCTCATAAGCTAATAATTAGTATATGCATAAGAAATATGTTAATTCCACCAAAATTCATAGATGTAATAAGTTCATGATGCATCACCTAATGAAGCACGTGTAACTCTACAAACCAAACACACTATTAACAGGCAAGTCCGCCAGCCATAGAGTGGCACCCGATTCGTGTTTAGAAAAAATTCTGTTTTCATTGAAGGAAAAAGTCCACATTACTTCTCTCAGCTCTTGCAAAAGTCCGTCTTTTTTTTCTTCCCGGACCCTAAAGCTGCCTAAATTACCTCCTCCCCAGATCTTTTAAAACCATTCATTTTACTCCCTCCTAGGCCTAGTTATAACGGTTTTGAAGGCTATTTTTGTCTTTTTCTTTTTATTTTGGTTAAATTTTTGAAAAATCATAGTAAATCACTGAAAATGATAAATAAAATTTAATTTTATTGGACTTCACATGAGTAGATCCACACAATGAACCTATAATGTGGTACTCCCTCTTCTAAAAAAAGTCATTCTCGCTTCCTGAGAAATAATTTTGAATCAAACTTATTTTGAAACTGAACCGGCAGGAGAGCTGCCTATTGTATTAAAAAGGAGGAGGCCTAGAAAGGCAGAATACAAGCATATACAGAATTGTACAACAGGATCAAAGCTTCACTCTCCTCTAGGAGGGCTTACATCAGTTGCGCAACATTAAGCTGGACACATGTTTTGCTCCTGCCACTGCCCACAAGCTCGCTTCATCCTTGATTTTCTGGATGAGTTGCATTGGCGTCGATTCCTTGTGCTTGAAGATTTTTGCATTCCTCTCATTCCACACCTCCCAACAGACGAGAATAATGATGGAGCGAAGACCACGTCTCGCCGTCGATGGTGTGCGATCCATGTTATCCCACCAAGTTTGTACTGAGTCTCCTATCACCCAAGCAGAAGGTTGGAGTCGCTCATTACCCAACCATATTGCGATGCCTTCCCAAATGCGCTTAGTATAGCGACAATGTTGGAATAGATGGACACCAGATTCTGGACTACGTCTGCATAGGGGGCACACTCCATTGTTCGGCCATCCCCGCGCTTGTAGCCTATCAGCTGTCCAGATTCTATTTTGGATGGCTAGCCATGCAAAGAATTTACATTTTGGCGGTGCCCAAACCTTCCAGATGAGGTGTTTGAAATTAGTCAGCGTCGCTCCAATAAACTGTGCATGGTAGGCAGATCCTGTTGTGTAATTTCCATCCGTCTCGAATTTCCAGTCAATGTTGTCCTCCCTATCTGGATGTAGCTGGATGTGGCTAAGAGCGTTCCAGAGCTGGACATACTCCACGAAGTGCTGGGAAGTGAAGCCAGCATGCCTCAGGTCTATATCTCTAATCCACGCTCTGTTGTGCATACCTTCATCAAGTGATTTGTTTTTGTTTCTTGTAATTCGAAAGATATTCGGCGCTAGATCTTGGGGCCTTTGACCTTGCAGCCAGGCGCTGCTCCAAAAGGATGTTTTCTTGCCGTCGCCAATTGTGATCGAAGTTGCTGCAGCGAACAGGAGCCTATCAGTCGTGTCACACAGCGTGTCCGTATTGTTCATTATCTTTCCATCTTCCTCCCAATCTTTCCATAACCATCTGAGGCGTAGTGCTCTTGCAAATTTTCCAAGATGAAGAATGCCTAGACCCCCAGAATCAGTTGGTCTTGTTGAGCGTGGCCAATTTACTTTGCATTTCCCCCCAGTTAGCTTCTCGGATCCTGCCCAGAGGAATCTCTTCCTGAGGCTATCAATTTCCTTGAGCGTGCCTTTAGGAGCTCTTAGTGATGTGAGGCAATACACAACTTGTGAGGTGAGAACTGCTTTGACTAGAGTGCACCTTCCTGCATGGTTAATATTCTTGCCATTCCAAACAGTGAGCTTGCTTACAACCTTGTCAACCAGGGGCTGGAAATCAATTCTGCGCAATCTGGTGCTTGTTAGGGGCAGCCCTAAATATTTAGTTGGGAAATGTGCTCGTCTTGCTGGAAAATCATGCAGGACCTCATCCAGGTTGACACTTTGACATCTTATTGGGATGACAGATGACTTCTGAAAATTTGTTCTAAGTCCCGACACTTCGCCGAACTTGGCGAGAATATTAGCGAGCGCAGTGACATCCTCCCTATATGGCTTAACGAAGATTGCCGTGTCATCCGCGTATATGGAGGTGCGCATGACAGCTTGCTTTCCCCTGAATTTTTTTAGAAGTCCTCCTTCCGTCGCAAGGTCAAGAATTTTTTGCAGCGGGTCAATAGCAATGACAAATAGCAGTGGTGAAAGAGGATCACCTTGGCGCAGTCCTCTGCCGTGTTTGATAGGTGCAGTGGGGACACCATTCAGCATGATGCGAGAAGATGACATTGATAGCAGAGCAGCCACCCACTCTCTCCATTTTGGGGGGAAGCCGAGCTTGCTCATCAGAGTGAGTAGATACTCCCAGCGGACTGAGTCAAAAGCCTTTGTGATGTCAAGTTTGAACAATAGGGCAGGGGTCTTGGCTCTATGGAATCGACGCACAGTGCTTCGAACTGACATGAAATTGTCATGTATGCTTCTTTTTTTAATGAAGGCACTCTGGTTCTTGGAGATCAAACTGCTCATGTGAGGTGCTAGTCGCATTGCCAAAACCTTTGCAATGATCTTTGCGAAGGAGTGAATTAAGCTTATGGGCCTGAAATCCGAAACCGACTGAGCCCCATCCTTTTTTGGAATGAGCACAACATTTGCTGTGTTGAGAATAGCTAAATTGGAGTTGCGCAATCGGTGGAAAGCATTGGCCGCGTTCATGACATCGCCTTTGACAATATCCCAACATTCTTTAAAAAAAAGCCCAGTGAAGCCGTCTGGACCAGGAGCCTTATCAGAAGGCATGTGATCTATGGCATCCTTTATCTCTGCTTCCGTGAAGTCGCTATCAAGTGTGCCAAGATTATGTGGAGAAATATGCAATTGCTCCCAATTTAAATCAGTTTGTCTTTGCTGCGGGCGCTTCATAATATTTTGGAAATGCTCCTGGACCACCATGACTTTGTCATCATGTGAGACTGCCCAGCCTTGCTCGTTCCGCAGCTTCTGGATGTAGTTCTTCCTTCTTCTCGCATTTATTCTTCGATGGAAATATTTTGTGTTGGCGTCACCCAATTTAATATTGTTGATACGCGAAGCTTGTCTAGTTCTAGCCCTTTCGATGACCGCTAGACCAAGAACCCGTCTTTTAAGCTTTCTCCTGAGATCGGATTCTGCGGGTGATAAGCTTCTAAATTCCTGAGCAACATCCAAACGCAGTATCACTTCTAGCGCCATATGCAACTTCATTTTAGCATCTGAGACAATTCCATTGCTCCAGCTTCTCAGGTGCTGTGCTGTGACCAGCAGCTTGTTGTAGAGTATGTGGAAAGGCTCATGGTGATTTGAGGTTTCTGTCCATGCCTTCAGCACCACGTCTTTGAATCCTGGAAGTTTAACCCAGAAATTTTCAAAGCGGAAAGTCCTCGGTCGTCGCGGGCCGCTCTGATTGGAGAGCAGTAGCGGAGCATGGTCTGATAGAGAAGTGGAGAGGGCATGAAGAACATGTGAGGAGAACGTGAAGTCCAGCTGGGTCAGAGCCTCTGGAAGGTCTTGAGGCGCATCTTGCTGATGCTCACTGTGTCTCCCACCATGCCCCCACACTCGGTTGCGGGGCGAGCGGGAGCGCTCGCGGTACACTGGGGCATCATCCTTGTAGCGGTCCCGGAAGCCATGACCGCGCCCACGAGCGTCACGATCCCCATGGCTGTGGTCGTCATGGCGGTCACCGTCATCATCGTGGTGGCGCCTTCGACTATGATCAAAGTCATAGCCCGGGTGGTAGTTGTTGTACTTGCTGTTGGGGCCACGACCGCTGTGACGTCGTTCTGTCTTGCTGCCACCGCCGCGTTCATTGTTATTACGGCTGGTACGCGGGGGTGGTGGGTGGTGTGGGAACTCCTCAAAAGCTTGCAGCGGCACCTGATGACCATCAATCACACCCAAATGCCAATCTGCGAGGCGACGCTTACTAGGGGAGAATTTGCCATTGCTGTCGATGGTGGATCCAGTGTAGTCGTGAATTTCTTCGAGGTGGATGATGACACCATGTTTGCGCCCATGCTGCCAGTGTTCTGGTGGCTTCTCTGACACCGATATGGATGCCCGAACAGGATCTTTAGCACGACTGGTGAAGGTCAGCCATACCTTCTTGGGGATGGAGCTCGGATTCGCAGTCCAAGCCCACAGGTCCACAGTCTTTGTCTCAGCTGGGTGCAGCAGATTGGTCTCAATGGTCTCCAAAGCACAACGCCTGCCGATGATACGCTCCACGATCCCTGCATCCCAGGCATGGTTCGGGATGCCGTCGAGGCAGAGCTTGACCCTGAACAACAAGCTGACAGCAAGGGCTCCACGATCTCTGCGCCACTTGATGAAGTGAATGTGGATGCCATGGCGCTTGGCGAAGCCCTGCTTGAGGGCCTGAGCACAGTGGTGGCGATGCTTGAACTTGATGAGGAAAGTCTCCGGGAAATGCCTGGTGACGGTGACCTCGCCATGACGCAGCCTAAACTCATCGCGCATCGCTGCCTCGACCTCCTTAGGCCCAGTGGCTGGCGGGGCCGTCATGGCCCAAGACACCACCGCTGTGTCCTCCCATTCGCGCAGGCTCGCGTCGATGGCGTAGGAGGTTGGGATAAGGCAATCATCCTCTTCCGGACGGGTGCCCGGATCGCCCAGCATCGCCATGGTAGTCGAGGTTGAAATCGGGGGTGGTGGTGGGAGAACCTCAGTTCTCTGTCGCAGAGGGGGTTGCGGTAGCTTGCTCGCTGGCGCCTCCTGGCAGTCACGCTCCCGGTGACCGGAGCATCGACAGCGGAAGCAGCGTACTGGATCTCGGCAGGAGGCAGCTCTGTGGTCAGGCGCGAGGCACACGAAGCATCTTCCGTCTGTTCTGCTACGGAACGCTCTAAGAGCAGAGGAAGCTCGCTTCACTCGGGGCCTTACTCCACTTGAATGCAAATCGCGGCGAAGTGACCCCGGGCGTCGGGTGGTTGGCGAGGAAATTGAATTCCGCCACCAACGCTTCCTGCGTACTTCGTTCCAGCCCGGGTCAGGTGGATTGAAATCACTGGAGCAGCGACTCTCCCCATGCAATTTCCAGTGGTGGCCAGCTGAGCTTCGATGAGGCAGGATGCCAGTGCCCGCCATGCAGCGAGGGGGCGAGGCCATGGCGGAGACGCGCTTGTAGTTAGTGCCCCTGCTGGGCATCGAGCTGCGACGAGGCGGAGCGCCAGAGCCGGCCGCGCGGCGATGTGATGAGTCCTCCGCAGAAGCGCAGCCGTAGTAATTGCTCTTCCTGGGCACGTTGATAGTGGATTTGAGGCGCTGTTGCTGAGGTTGGCGAGGTCCGTCCTTCTGAATGAATGTAGGCGCGCCGAATTTGACTGCCTCAGCGAACGACAGCTTCTTGGGCCGTGCAGGCGTGGAATCCGGCGTGGCCGGAACGACCAGGTCATCTTCCGAGGCAGGGCGTCGGGTGTGAATCGGTGGCGGCGGTGGTGGGGTGTCAACTGGGCAGTGGGCCGGATCTGCTACAGATGGGGAGGCTGCGGGGCTGCAAGAGCTGTTGGGGCTTGGAGGAGTGGCCGAGGGTGCTGGGGCTGAGCGGATCTGGGAGGTAGTGCTCGGGCGACGGAGGATTTGCGGCGGCGGCGGGCTGGTCGGGCGTCGCCAGCGGGGGAGACGCAGCTAGGGTGGGTGGCATGACCGTCTCGAATCAAACTTATGACACGAATACCTAAACCTAGTATCATCAGAAATATATTGAGAGTAGTTTTTTAATAATTTCTTTGAGATATAAATGTTGTACGTATTTTTTACAAATTAAATCAAACTTGTAGCACTAACACCAAAAATGACTCTTTTTAATGTACAGAAAAAAGTATGCTTTAGTGCAAGTTTTTTTTTTGCAATTTTTTACTGTAGCTTTGGATGTATCTTTTTCTATAATTAAAACATAGCTGCAGTTTCTATAGTTCAATTTATGGTGAATTATTTTATGGTAGGTAATTATTGTATGATTAACTATAATAAATATTTTATACCTATTGGATCATGTATAACTTTGTGATATTCTGTGTAGTATCCATGCAATTATTTTATCATTGTATGTAAAATTATTTGCTGTTCGAATAGAATTCATGTGAGGTCCATCCTTTATTGTACTATTTTTTCTATTCTATATTATTTCCTTTTATTGTGTTTTACTAGCAAGATCGGCATGGCTTTGCCGTGCCCTCCATGTAGCATGCCACCTACTGTCCTTCCACTTGTGCAGTAGTGCATTAGGCTAATGCAGCTGTCTGGGCTCTAGCTTCTTTTTAGAAGCAAGTATTCCGTTTGTTTGGATAATTTGGAAGGCACCAATTTGTCTTGTGGTGGGGTTATCAATTTGTGTTGGCAAACTGCTTAATGTTGATGAATCTAAAAAAAAAAAGGAAAAAGATGAAAAAAAAAGTGAATGGAAAAACAAAAGGCTGCATAGTAAAAGAAAGAATAAAAAGAAATTTAAAAGGGAATAAAAAACGCACAAAGGAATTAAAATAAAAAATAGATATAAAAAAGAATAAAACATACAGAGAAAATAAAAAATAAAAAATAAAAAAGGAAAAATAGAAAAATAAGAAAAAATGAAACAGAGTCTTTCATGGGCCGCAGATTTTGTCCGTGGGCCGCACAGCAGCAGTATGCATGCGGGGTGTGGGGATCTCGGCAGGGAAGATTTCAATTCCTTTCCGCTTCTCTCCTGCGGTACCGGCACCAGCACCAGCACCCGAGTCCCACCAAAAACCCCGGCCCGCTCTCCCCGCTCCACCCGGCGACGGCGATGGCGACGGCAGCGGCAGCGGCGGAGGCGGCGGCAGCGGCAGCGGCAGCGGCAGCGGCGGCGGCGATGCAGGATCAGGTTCCTCGCTCCCCTCCGTCTCGCCTGGAAATGGTGGCTAGGGTTTGAGCCTGCTCTCGTCGAGCCGCCGCCGCCGCCGCCGCCGCCGCCGCCACTACTGGATCCGATTTGCTCCTTCACAATTCCTACAATATTGTCAGTTCTTTGATTTTCCTTTCTCTTGCCATGTAGATGGGTGGCAATCTAGCACTTCAAGCACTGCCGACCAGAAGGCTTCTCCTGACTACCCCGGGAGAGAAGCTCCTTGCTCCAGCCAACTTCAACAGTGAGCCAAACTACTAGATTTTATGCATTTAGACTTTGTATAATGCTTGATCTTTCTGTTTGCTTTGTAGAGGATGAACCTCTACGGAGGTTAGCATTTCATAGGTTCAATACCATTGGTTCTGTGAAGAAGAAAATCGACACTGACATGGCAGAGTGGGTTAGTCCCGATACAGTGTATGCGTTGCTGGGCGGTGCAGAATTGTTCTGGGTGAATATTTCTGATAAAGCAAGATTCCATGGCGGATGTGCAGTAGTCAAGTCAAGTGTGTTTGCTGAAGATATTACCAATCCTTCTGGCTACTCTGAGGATGAGGACGCCCGAGTTAAAGAAAAGAAAATGAAGAAGAGTGAGGTAATGTTGGTTTATTTTTAAACAGGCTTATCATTAAGTCATCTATGTTAGTCTATCTTCTGCATTTCATTATTTTTTTGTGCACGCAATAGTTATTCACTAGAAAGGCCTGCCGCGCAGCTAGCCACTTTAATTTGGCCAGTGTTCTAGGTTTTGACTTATGTTATTAGGCCGACGATGCATGTTTATGATGTTATTGTAGCCTAGGCGTGGTTCAGATATCGTTTCTGCTTGTGTCAGTGCACGGGGCCACCACGTTCAGATATCGTTCTTGCTCAAACATTCTCTGAGGTATTCATGTTAGCTACAAACAATTTGCCGCATATTCAAATAGTTTGCCATAAGTGTGAACCAAACTGATTTGCATAGGTAGATCCTTCAGCTATTAAATTGTCTAGGGAAATTATATGTTCACAAACGTTTAACAGTTTGGAAAATATGAATCAACATTAGCTTATAATTTTACTAAGATTCATGGCTAAGGAAAAGAAAGGATCTGTAAGGTGCAAATCACTCTAAATTTGAATTCATTATGGAAAATAGCATAAAGTAATTCCTCTTACATTGAATGTGTAATCCTCTACAGTTAGGCAATGAGCACCAGGAATCTAACATAAACTAATGCAGTTCAACATAGAGCCTGACAATTTTAAGACAGAGTGTAAATGGCAGAACTCCATGAATTCTGAATGCCTCAATGAACCCCACTACCTTTTCTGTCACTTCTGTCCGTCCATTCAATAAAGTCCCTATTTCATTCTTACCTGGATCCTTGAAATGATCATCCTCAACTCCAATTGACTCAGGGCTAGCAGGCAAGAACAGAAACACTATAAGCCCAACTGATGCAATAATAGCACCAGGAATAACAAATGACCAGCCCCAACCAAACTTTAGGAGAGCAGCTGCTATCAGAGATCCTGATATGTTCCTATTCCCTACAGAAGTATGAGCATTCGAAATTCCCATGATTAGCCCCCTCTTTCTCTTGCCAAACCAAATACCAACAACTGCTACCACTGAGGGCCACCCAGTTGATTGAAATAGGCCAGCAATTAACTGAATACCCAAGAAATAGTAGAAGCTGTGTATATTGAGCCAGCATCCAGCTCCAAGAGCAACTGTGAAAAAAATCTGTTCCAATCATTCCAGTGGTCAGGCTGTTGATGAAAAATCCGGTGCTTTTATATGTTGCTAATATTCCCCTTATTTCAGGTCAGTCGTGGTGAGACAAGCACACCCCTTCTGAGGAGGTTTGATACCTCTGGGAAAGTATGGAATAGGAGGAGGTATACATTAGATGATGATGATGAACAGACCTTCAGCTTTGTGCAATGGATGGACTCCAAAACTGCTAAACTCAAGGAGGTAAAATTCTTATAGCAACAAAATGCATATTCTGAACCTCTCCCTTTTATTAGATTGCTGATATCTTCAACTTATTTTTGTATTGGATTTTTGCAGAAGCCTGTTGCAGCTAATCTGTCAGATATTGCAGCCCATGTAAAGACTCTTGATGAATCGTACAAGGCTATGCACAAGGAATTGTCAGAGATGAAGACTCTGATGAAAAATTGCAGTACCCTCTCTGACGCTTCACTGGCCCTGGCTCAATCATTGAAGGAGATGGTCACGGATCAATCTACTGCCCAAACCACGCTTTCAGACCAGATTGCAAAGCTCTGCAGTGAACTGCACAGGGAAATCTAAGAGGTACTTCAGCATAGCGTGCCTAGAGGCTTGTTGATTTCTTAGTGAATTAGCTTGTTATGTGCTGAAACCAGAGATTTCCTGCAGGTGGCTGTGAAGAATGGCGATGATGATGATTCTGCTGGATTCTACTGGGTTACTGAGTTTATTTCTGTATTTGTTGTAGAGGCATAGTGACAGTGTGTCCCCCCTACTGAATCTTTGGCATTGCAATCTGCATGTGCTTTTTTTTTTTTTCTTTTTGAACTGGGAGAATGGGCGTTTCCCAATAATGTTTTGGTGCCTGGTGACTTCTGGTTCCTTAGCTTGCGGCTGACATTGTGCAACGCTTTCCTTTCCTGATACAGTTTAAGTTTCTTCAGAGATCTGATTCAGTGTATACAGGTACCGTGTCCATGTGAAATTTTGTGCTAGAAACCAAAATGAGTACTGCACTGTAGAAGTCTCCACATTTTACCACAGTTTATGCAATACTGGCAGTGACATACAGTAAACTTTCCAAGCCCACAAGCTGCGGTGGCGTGGCGTGCATTATTTTGGTGAGCTGTGCTGTGTGGTAGCTGTGAGCCTGTGACAGTATTCGTAGTAGGGAAGGGTGCCACTGTATGCGACAAGCTAGTTAGAGCAACTCTAGCCCAACATGTAAATTGAGCCTCTCTTTTTTTCATTTACCTGCTGGCCTTTATACAATAGGGGCCCAAAATTGAATTCAACTCCAGCCCAAGGCCCCAAGTCTCTAATCAATGCTCCGGCCTAGGCAGCCCCCTGTCCCGTGCGCAGCCAGCGCGGAGCCCCTGCCTGTGCGCCGCCGCCGGAGCTCCACACGCGGGCCGCCAGCAACGCACCCCCCCCAGCGCCGCCAGCACTGTGCACTCTTGCGCGCCTCCAGCACCGTCGCCCCGCCCCGGCGCTGCCAGCACCGTCGTCACCTCACCCCCCACCCCCTAGCTGATCGATCAAGATTAGGCCTTTGATAACAATGTCGTTTGTTTAACTGCATCTTTGCTTGTTCGTAGCTGCAATCCTTGTGGGAGTTGCATTTGCCTGATTGACGGAAATAATGTTCTTTCTTGCTTGATCGATCAAGACTAAATTATGTAAATTTCCATCAGATGCACCAAGAGAATTTCCATCAGGAGAAATAAATGATTTCTTGCTTTTCCTTTTTTTGCTTTTCTGTGATGATAAATTAAGAAGACTGGCCCCATGTTGGAATCTGCAGCTCGGTCACTGTAATCTCTCTCTGCTAGGTCATAGTCTGATCAGGCAGTAGATGAATGTGAAAACTGCTAGTCTGATCAATTCAGCTTCTAGCATATAGCAGTTTCACATTTACAGAATATATGTTTTTTTCAGCAACCTTGCTGTTATCTGAATGATCTGCAGAAGAGATGTATTTCTATTTTTTCAGCATAAATCTGCACGCCCTGATCCTGCAGAAGAGATGCATTTCTATGAAAATATAGATTTCTGCTATAGTGGAGTTCAGAAGAGCTCTGAACCTTCCAGAGAACATTGGAGCTCTGAATTTAATGAATTTGAGGTTTCCTTACAGGTCTTTCATGCCCTGCAATTCTGGGTATGCTTCCAAATGGCCTGCAATTCTGGAAACATACTAATACTTTTGTCATCTTTTCATCTGACAGCAAGGCTGCAATTACTGAAATGATAAAAGCAAGTGGTGTATATCTGAAAGCTTCAGCCACGTACTGATGATGCAAGATTTTAACTACGTACAGAACCCTGGACAATGACAGCTTGTACTTCTAGTGAAGCAACACGGTCATTGTAAAACAGCCATAGTAAGGTAGAAGCATCAGTGCATAGGCTTACTTAATCCAGCAAATGGCATGACAATAGAACAAAATTCAAATTAGATACTTAATCCAGCAAATGGCATGACAATAGAACAAAATTCAAATTAGACAGAGCTAAATTCTGGAAACATACAGCATTATATCCACACACTTGTCAAGATTCTGCCTTTTATAAAATTCTGTCTTTTATAAAATCATTGTCAAGTACAGATAACACACTGTCAAGAACAGGATTCAGCTAATAACTCACTGGCAAGTACAGATATAATGGAAATAAAGACAACAAGTTCCTAGACTCCACTCTCACCAAACCTTACACTCTCACCACTAGCCGTCTCGCCTACACTAGCATTCATCGCCTTCACAATCTTCGCTCTCTTCGCCTTGACATATGCCCTTTGATCATCGTCCATGGTGGTCACATCACAAAACATAATTCTTTGTTCCTGCTCCCATTGCAGCCGCTCCTCCATCTGAAGCCTGCGCTGCTCAAGCATCATATCCTTCTCCCACCTTTCTTTCTTCATCGTATGTTCCTTGGCCTTCATTACCAACAAATTTTGCATCATTTCCTTGTACTCGTCATCTTCTTCATTTTTTTCCCTGGTGCACTTGAAGCCCTTGGTTGCTGCAAAGAAATATACAGAAATATGAGTGTTAGATTAGAAACTAATGTATGCTCTGTTCAGGTGCAGCATCACTGATGGCAACACACAACACAACCCAACTGACAGCTGGTTAGCTACTAAATTATTTGGCATAATCATGACAGCTGGTTAGCTACTAAATTCAAGTTGGTTCAGAGTTCAGACAGCACATATACCTCAACAAAGTATACACAACAACCAAACGTACAGTATGTTCTGCAGAATAGACAAAGAATTTGATAATTTTTTTAGCTGCTGACCCATAATTCCATGACAAATTTGATCTGTCAAGCAAGCCTAAAGAGGCTGGTGGTAGATGCCCCAAAACTACCATTCAGGTAAACATGCTCATTCAGGCAGAGAACCAAAGGATTACTACAAAAGCACACATGTATCAGACTATCAGTTCTTACAGAAAATTAGTCTAGTGATGATGCAGTTTCCTTTGCCTAAATCTCCCCCCCCCCCCCCCCCCCTTTTCTATTGCACTTCTAAACTAGCAGATCCACCTCAACTCATTCAACCAAAGAGCTGAATCAAACCCACACTCTACAGATCCATGTGAACCACATCACACAAGACAAAATTAAAGGAATCAACTGACAGCACAAGCAACACAGAGATCAAGACCAGCCTGCAACATCTGCCTACTCATCACCTGACTGGTCAAGCGTAATGCCCATCTGAACTCATGATAAAATCGTACTACTACTAGATGACGACCCTTGTGTAAGTGTAAAGCAATAGTAGGAACCAAATTGGACTGCAGGAGCAGTACAACTCTGGAAATTAGAGAAGGCACAGGAGCCCGGCGCCGCCATGTGCCAGGGAGGGACGACGGCGGAGGCGCAGGGAGTGCGACGGCGTGGCGCAGATCTCGCAACCCTTCCACTTCCTGCTGGTCAGGGCGACGGCGGAGGTGCAGGGCAGCGCGGTAGCAGCTCGCACGCCGGGCGGTGGCCGGGGGGGGGCACGAGGTAGCGGCCGGCAGGGCAGCATGGCAGCGGCTCGCGCAGGGGCTGGCGGGTCTGCGGCTCGAGCGCTTGAAGGAGGCGGCGGCGGTGAAGGAGCGGCTGGCGACGGTGAATGAGCGGTGGCCGGGCGGCGGCAGGGACGGCGACCGCGGCCACGGGTGGCGGCGTCAGGTGGATGGGGTCCTCCAATCCCTGGGGGCTCAAACCAAATTTTACAGTCTCTCCTAAAATGAGAGCCCAAGTAGGAAGCCTATTGGAGTAGTTTTTTTTACTCCACCTCCTAAAATTTAGGATAGGGCCCTCTTTAGGGACTCCACTGGGCTTGCTCTTAGTGGACTTTTCATTTCGCTACCAGCCCAGATTCAAAGACTTTTCCCGTGCAGGCGAAAGGGAATTTGGCAAGAGGAATCCTCAAAATCTCCAATAATAGGCCAAACTAATGAGCAAATGTAGCTATCCTCCAACATCATGTTTTTTTATAAGTAGTTAACTTGATGAACAGGAAGTTTATAACTGAACAAAAAATGCCAATAATAGGCAAAACTAATTAGTGAATGTAGCTACCAGAATCAATTCTCACGAACATCACAAAATTGGTCAGAAAAGTACATTTGGATGCCTTTATATTTTAATCAAAACGTGTATGTTCAGATAGCTACAAAGTGTGAACGGTACCTAAAATAGGCGCTCAGACCACAAACCTTATGAAAAGCTTTGATGCTGTTGTAAACAGATCTTTCTTCACCAACTGCAGAAACTATACCACCTCAGCCAACACCATGTCAAAAGCCCCTTTGGCAACCAGAAACATTAGAGATTAAGTTCATTTTCTATAGAGTAAAGATGACGCTGTGAAGCAGTGTCTGTTGGCTATATTTATGAAACATGAAACATATGAAGCAGTTATTCTCATGTGGCCTACAGCAAACCCCCTTCCAATAAAAGCAGACCTTAGACTTGAATTGTTTGAAAACAATTGTTTTATAGGCTTTCTGAAGCAGAATTAATATGGTAATTCAAAAGGCTGGTAGCTCTATGTCCAAGAAACTAAAAAGAAGTGACGTGAGGTAAATCTAGTAAGATGGAAAACCAAGTACTTAGCTGAGTTCCAGTAATGCCAAGCAGAACTAATATGGAATTCAAAAGGTTGGCAGGTCTATGTCCACGAAACTAAAAAGGAGTGATTTGAGCTGAACCTAATAAGGTGGAAACCAAAGTATTTACCTCAGCTCCAATAATGTCCATATCTAATCCTCCAGAACCTGCTGACAATAGATGAAACTAATCATCCAGCATATGCAGAGCTAGAAGCTGCAAAATAAATGCTCGAGTAGTTATAGTTTAGATTTGTAAAACTACATATACACCTTCGAGTGGGCTGCAGGCACCTTTGTAGGTGAAATACAGGCTAGCAAAACAGGTTAGGAAAAATGATAGATACTAACTGCATCTCGTATCGACATTGGGCATTCCATCGAGCACATGTATGATGTATCCAACTCCTATGAAGTCATTCACATCTATCCACATACAAGATGGCATGGTCATATCGAAATAGGTCAAACAAATTATAGAGGTTCATCAAAGAACACCCTTGCAGATGAAATAATACAGGTCATTCCCTCCTCCGACTCTCCCCCTGACATAGGAAGAACCATTATTATGTTCAAAGTCAATAAAGAGAAATAAATCAATTTCAGCTAGTGGTGAAGGACTGCAGTAACAAACTGTTGTTTGAATTTGGATTTGACTCTTTCGAACAAATTACTCTAAGATGGATCGAAGGACTGCAGTAACAAACTGTTGTTTGAATTTGGATTTGACTCTTTCGAACAAATTACTCTAAGATGGATCACCTTTTGTCGGATGATGTTTTTGCTCTCTAGCTGGCGTCCTGTTGAAATTGCTGCCCTAATGGACCTGTCTGAGTCCCAAAGACATTTCAACAGTAAAAAATGCTGCCCTAATGGACCTGTCCTAAGAAACTGGTAAGAGATGTAACAGAGAGATCCGGGTACAATATATTTCTATTTTCTAGCACTCAACCATCATTTTTATCTTATAATCATAAATCATGAAAGGATGTACCCAAACAAATTTAAATACGACTACATCAAAATCACATGTTCCCAAATAATTCATCAATCCTTGATATAACAAAACAGAAAGGTGAACTAATCGTATGTTGTAAGGATGGCCATGGGCCATGGCCATGATGCCATATTAACCCAACAAAGGTTAGAAGTATGAGAACCACGAAAATAGCAATGTGAACATTTGGACTCATGAAGAAGCACTGTAACTTTTGTCTAAGATCATGGGGAGATAAAAGAAAGGAAATGGCAGAGGGTGGCCTGCTTTCACCTGATCACTCAATTCCCACAAAGTCCATTAACCTCTATTCGTTACCACTAGCCATTAGCTGTGAAAATTGATGGAACCCAAGCTATAATGCATTTTTGACTTCAATGGTTTCCATATGGACCTGAAACTGAAAGTAAAGAAGATAACCGTTAATTTCTTTTCCAGTCTGAACAACAATTCACTGATCTACTCCACCTCTTACATTGTGTAAACGTCTCCAACCATAGTTGGAACAAAATACTATTGATTTGAAGAGTGAAGGTTTTGGAACTGGATTACTGGTCATGGTGAATCGGCTAATGAAGCAATGAGCTGGCCTCGCTGCATAAGTTGTATATGCAGGCGAATGCTGCGGTACTTTTAATTTGAGAGATTGGTACGCTTGTTTGGGGAAAACAATTTTCTTCTACAACTCATTTAAGATCTACAGTAAAAGACAAATTGGGTGGAGGTGCTGAAGTGAATGTAGAGTTATCTAATATCTAACATTCTAACCCTGCCTAGCAACAGTAAAAATACATGGCAAGTAAGGTAGCCCATGTTCCACATTTAGAAACTAGAGAAATTCTTTGGCTGTACTGACATTTGCTCCATCTTGTTATGACGTAAGTCGAGGCAGTCAACATACCTAAAATGGGGTATGAAGCCGGCATTGCAGATCCGAAGAAGGTATGTTTTATAGACTGATTAACCAGCCTTTCCCAAACCTTCAAACATAAGGCAGGAAGTTGCCGAATGTTTGGCTGTGTTTTTGTCCCAATAGAATTCACAGCCTGGAAGAAAAGATGTGTAGATAAAATGCGTAATACTGAGGGACAAAGACAAAGTGATTCACTCCAGCCAATGTTACAACAACACCATGGTTTTTAAGCTCAACAGTTAAGCTGATGAGCAGGAATTTTAACTAAACAGGAAATATCCAATAATTGGAAAAACTAATCAGGGAATGTAGAAATGAAAATAGATAGTGGATTGGGGCAAACAAGATCGGACAACCATATTTGTTAGCTCAGCAGTTAACTGGATGAGCAGGAAGTTTAACTGAAGCCAAAAATCTCCAATAATAGGCAGAAGTAATTAGCGAATGTGGCTACCAGAATATACAATGGAGTGGTGTAAACAAGATCATTGGATGAAGCAGGAAATATAACAAAATTCCCAACTCCCATAACAGACTGGGACACCTCCCTTTGATGGTTCCCAATATTTTTTTTTTTGATACTTTGGACGAAATTATGAAATCATTATAATACTCCAAACTGGATCCCGTGCAAAATCAAATTTCGTAGCGAACATGTTGATTAAGGCAGCACAATTATACAAAAGATTTCTAATATTAGGTACCTCTAATAAGAGAATATAGCTATCAAAATTCAGACCATAAAATATACTGGGTCCATATCAAAGTTAGCTGCCAGCAATTTTTTAAAATAAGAAGGGATGCACAATACTTATATTGATGATTGTCGAGTATCTTATTCTTGGGTTCTCAACTTTATTCCACTACACCAAAAATAGAAGGAAACTGACGAGTTCTAATCAGTATGAGGACAACATGACACAACTTACTCTCTAAACAAATCGAGAAATTTGCTTTAGGATAAGCCTGCCAAAGTAGACCTAGGAAAAAGAAAAAAGTTGGCCGACATCGATTCTTTGGAATAAGAAGTGATGCAAAATACCTACATTGATGATGGCTTATCTTATTCTTGGGTACTCCATTACTATTCTGCTACACAAAAGGAGGGAAATTGGTAAGGCTTTTTTTAGCTCATGCGATAGCATCGATGTTTCTTCACGCAAAGCACACTAAATCATACCAAAAAAAAAAAAAAAAAGCTAGCACAACATATATGCATGTGTCAATGCAAAGCACTCCGAATCATAGATCTACAACAACAAGAAGCCGACATGGCAAATATGCATGTGTAAAGAATAAGTAAATAATAATAAAATATGGTTGGTCAGTTAGACCTCACGAGCTTGCCCAGTTCCTGTTCTCAATGATCTGTTCCTCCTCAGAGAGCAGCAGCACACCTTAAGGCAACAACGATAGAAACCTTTTGACGGAGCGAAATCAGGAATTAGGAATCAATGTGGGTACCTGTTCATGTAGTTATCGAATAAGATGTCGTCAAGGAAGATGCATTGAGCAGGGGCATAGTGGCGATGGGGGCAGCGTTGTGAGGTGCCGGAGCAGGGCGCAGCAACCAGGGGCGCCGCCGGGCCAGCAGCACGCCGCCAGTGAGGTGGCCACGGAGCGCGCTGGCACACCTTCTGAGGTGGGGCCGGAGCTGGTTCCGCATCGAAACCCTAGGTTGACATGACGGCGGCACCTGAGGCCGTCCACGCAGGCCGACATGCAGCTCAGTCAAGGGGGCGTAGGCAGACGCGGCGCTCCGTGGTGGCGACCTAGGCAGGCAGCGGAGGCGACGGCAGAGGGCGGCGCGAGAGGAAGGTCGGAGGCTGCACTTGAGTCTCCGGGGAGATATTTTTGCGGTCAAAGATGAGGGAGATATTTTTTCTCCGTAACCAGCCAAAAGTTGCCGCGTGGACTGAATACAGTATTAGATGGTGGAGTAAATTTGTACCGTAGAAAGAAGATCCAACGCTGTAAATTATTTTTGCTGTCATAGATAGCCTGGCCAACGGCCGAATGCCGGCAAATTGAAGAAGTTAAATTGGGATCATAAATATCAGGGTTCCAATAACTTATGCCAGAAAAAGAACCCCAACACATCCTTCTCTTCTCTAAACCCCTCTAATGACCACCAATTGCTTCACCTGTCAAAAGAAGGTGAACAAAAAGAATATATTAAAAAGGAACTTTCATGCATATGGACTTGCAGATGATATCAAGGAAAAAAATAGTTGCAGTTTAGTGTTACCTAGGCAGAAATCAAAATAGAGAGCACAAACAACTGAACAGACTATTGTTCCAAATATGGGAGAAGGCAGTAAATGAATGGAACCTCTTTTTTTTCCCCTGCAGCAAGTACCAGTCGAATCACATTGATTCGTGAGTTTGATCCACAAAAACTTGTGCCCAAATTTATTCTTAACATAATCAAACCACAAATGTAGATTCCATCCCAAGGAGTACTCCGATGACTAGGTAAAAACTCGAGCATCATTAAAAAAAAAGGGTAAGACTAGGCTGACTACCAAAGAAAGTCATATTTGAGCAAAAAGCATTTAGCTAAATGGAACAATTTCTATGTCACCTAAACTCTTGGCTTGCAGGAAAGAAAACAGCTCAGGTGCACATGCAAGGGATAATAACGACCCTTAGTCGAAGACAAGGATAAGAACTACTCTCTTGACTTCTCTAAGTTCTAAATAGTACATATGCTTAGGGGCTACTTAGCAGGGGCTGCAGCCTGTCCAAGCAGGCAGCTCCATGTGGAGCTCTGGATGCTAAGGTCTGCTAGTATTTCTGAAGATTAAGATGTACATTGGATAAGCATGGACATGGAGATATTTTATTACATTTGATACATGTGAAAGTCAAATCTTTATGTATATTAATATTAATACAAGGTTTTAGCTAAAAAATGTATATATTCATATAGTGACATGTACGAGTCATCCTATTTCTATTATTAAGCTGAAAATCAATTCAAATGCTTACTTAGCAAGCTTCATATTGCTATAATTTTCTAAATTTTCTTGTACTCAATTTGGATGCGAGTCTTCATGTTATTTTTATTTTTCTATGTACATGCAAATTGAAAGAAGTGAACAAGGGAGAAAGTATTTTCTATTTTATACTGCAGGAGATATTATTATATATCCAGGGCTCTGAGATTTCTACTTATTCAAAAAGATTAGTGAACTGGATAACAAATTAAAGAGCAAATAACTATTGTATCTACGGTTCTTTATTCTAAAAATAGAAAGCACGAGAAACAAAACGAGGATAAGAAGGAGATAACAACAATATGAATAGCAGACTAGCAGCTCGTTAGAATAAACAAGCAAAAGAAGATTAGAGAACTGGACAGGTGAGATGTTGGCTGAAAATAAAAGTCAGTGATAAGTTAAATCAGTGTATGGTTGTTAGGAATAAATTACATGAGGAGTGATGGCATACTTCAGTAAATAAGCCCATCGATGAGAGGGAACCTTATGTGCTGGAGGAGCTCAGAGAAGACTAATATAAAGAAATCCTTATGCTTAGAGACGCACGCCATTTTTGTTCAAAAGATTTCAGCTGCAGGTTAAGGATATTCTAAGACAAACTTCAATGGATGCATTCTATATTTTTGGCAGAGATGCAAAATCAAGTTATTCCACTATACGGTGGGTCAATGTATAATCCTGTTAATCACACTGATCCCACTCTTTCAAGTGAACCACAAAAATCATCTCAGTTTAGAGTTTTTCTTCAAACAAATTGAGCAAATTTGAGAGGTTCAAATTCACTTGAGGCTAGGTTGGAGCTGTGGGGGCAGGAGGGTTGGAACCAACATGCGTAGACAGTGACTGAGCAGCAGAGGCACACTGAAATCAAGCCGCTTGCTGCTGGACACTCATCCAGCGTGCTGCGAGTTGGGGCGACTTTGGTGTCGGGGGGGGGGGGGAGGGGGAATGCGAAAGGTCTCCAAGTGGGAGGGTCGCCATCAGCCGCTGTCCAGTATCAGTCCTTCAAACAAGAGAAAAATGTCCATGCCCTTCCAAAAATATAAAAGATGATCCTTCATACAGCAATAGAATAATGTGATTATCTAATGTAGCATAACTAAACACCAAAACAAATCAGAGGACTATATTGATATGGTCACTGTCAAGTTATTGTCAAACAGATCAGAGGACTATACTGATATGGCTAATTATCTAGCAAAAAGCATCAGTGACACGAACAAAAGATATACAAGATGAAAATTCAAGCATAATAAGTCAAACCAACAAATCAGGAATATCATAAAAATGATCTTTATGAGAGATCATGGGGAGTACCCAGAGGATGGTGCTTTGATGGAGAAAAGCCTGGGATCTGCAGACAGAACCAAAGAAAGAACAAAAAACTGCATGGTCAAAGATATTCAGAGTACAATGGACTTAAAGGAAAAACAGCATGATGACCTTGGGCATCTGACAAATGGTGAGTTAATAGACAAAAACTAGTCAATCATTGAAGTTTGTTGAATTAGGTTGACATATATAGCAAATACTAACATTTAGTATCACAAAATATATGCATACAAACAGCAGGAATTTGGAGCCGTAAAACAAAATAAAAGTTACTAATGATTGAAATAAATCTATGAACAAGTGTTTTCCTGTAAAAGGTTGATTTCAATACGGAGCGTGCTGTCCATATACTGACCATAAACCACAGGTAAATAAAATTAATATGCCAACAGAAAAAGTTGATTTGATTCAACAAACTAATAACAAAACAAAAATATGAATCAACAGCAAGTTCAAACAAGCCATAATAAATGACAAAAGGGAAGACAACCTGGAAGATCGGAGGCCATCTCTTTCGTCCGTCGTTCGTAGAAGGGGGCCATCTCTTTCGTTCGTAGAAGCTGCCGATGCAGGCCGACTTGATACAGATCAGCTGCTGCCTCGGTCGGCACCGGGTCCAACGAGGTAGGCAGTACGGGCGGAGGCGAGTTGTGGAACGTCGAAGGATGCGGAGCGGCGTTGCGCATAGGTGAAGTCGCCGCTGCCGCCGAATCACGCGCGGAGGGGCGCTGCAGACATGGCAAGGAAGAGCGCTGCGAGAACGGTCGCCGACTCCTGCACGCTACCGCTGAAGACGACGCCCCGCAGCACCAAGCCGCCAACGACGAGGCCGCCGTAGGGGCTGCAGAGGCAGCGGCCGAGGGCTGCGGAGGCGTCGGAGGCCGTGGAACACGCCTCAGAGACTGCGGTGCGGAGGAGATGGGGTGGCGGCGACTGGGCTGGCTCGTTTTTTTTAAGAACCACTTCTGATTAACTAACGAGGAAAATGCACCGGCGGTACTACAACTTGGCAGCAGATTTCGCTTAGGTATCCGTAATTTGAAAATACGATTTTTGGGTTCCTCAATTTGGCTCAAGATGTCATCTAGGTTCGAACATTTAAAGTGATCAGGTACCTAAATTTAGCAGGTGTCATCTAGGTACCAAATCTTGTAGCTAATTCGGCAAAAATCTAATTTCGGGGGTACTGTAGCTACAATCCGTAAAATATTCCAAAAATTATATCTTTTTTATAAGATCTCGAATGAAGATGATTTTTATATAGAAATTGTAGCTCTCAATGAGATTTATAACTTTCTAGTTTTTAGTTTTTTAATTTGAGGTCGTTAAGATGCTTAAAAAAATTAATTATTTTTCAACAGACTTTTAATCGTGTATAAATGCTTGTCATCTTGGAAAAATCATATCTTTCCTATATGCTATCAAATGGAGATACTTTCTATATGAAAGTTGTAGCGCTCGACGCGATCTATGACTTTATAATTTTAAGTTTTTTAATTTAAAGTCGTTAAAATGCTCAAAAAAATTAAACCGCTGATTTGATTCATGCATAGTGGTTTTTTATTTTTAATTTTTAAGCATTTTAACGACTTCAAATTAAAAACTCAAAATTAAAGTTATAAATCTCATCGGCGCTATAACTTTTATATAGAAAGTATCTCCACTTAATAGCATATAGGAAAGATATGATTTTTCGAAAGTGACAAGCGTTTGTCTGCGATTAAAATTCTGCTGAAAAATTATTTAATTTTTTGAGCATCTCAACCTCAAATTAAAAAATTCAAAACTAAAAGTTATAGATCTCATTGAGAGCTATAATTTCTATATAAAAATCATCTTTAGATCTCATTGAGAGCTATAATTTCTATATAAAAATCATCTTTACTTGAGATCTTATGAAAAAAGATATAATTTTTGAAATATTTTACAGATTATAGCTACAGTATTTCAAAATTAGTTTTTTTTTAATTTTGTATCGAATTAGCTACAATATTTGATACCTAGATGACACCTTTTACCAAATTTAGATGATCATTTTAAAAGTTCGAGAACATAGATGGCACCTTGAGCCAAGTTGAGGAATCTAAAAATCGTGTTTTCAAAGTACAGGTACCTAAGCGAAACTTACTGCCAAGTTATAGTACCGATGATGCATTTTTCTCTTAACTAACGCCGCTGCTTGAGGACCGAGCGGGAGCTCGGTTGGCTAGCTCCGACGGTGTTCGGGCTGCCCACCCGCGTTCGAAGCGTGGCGGGCGCTGGTGTCTCACCGAGGAACAGTAGGTTCCCTAAATAATTCGGTTGCCTCACACGGATGTACCACCACCGCCGATCTACCGGTAGTGGTTCATAGCCTAGGTATAGGTTGTAGTTCTAGCTTACGCGCTTAGGGGTGTGTGTGAGGGGGTTGCGTGCGTGTGGTGCGTGTTATGTGCGTGAGTTCTATATCACAACTTGTACTGTAAGGTTGAGGCAATAAAAAAAAAAAAAAAAAAAAAAAAAAAACACGCCGCTGCTTGGACTGCGGCTATACAG
>JADLZL010004036.1:0-187696 GCA_015844335.1 Chrysopogon serrulatus
CATGGTCAATTGTTACAACAGTTCGTATTTAGAAGGGCAAACATAAGTGAGAGAAAGATCCTTTACTTAGAAGAGCCAGAGATCAGGCTACCACTAATAACTTTGACAAAGCTTCTGAGTTAGGTGGCGGAGGGCATGGAACAGTCTACAACAAGTCTTCATGTTGTGTTAATTAAGAAGGCAAAGATAGTGATAGAAAGAGAAATTGACAACTTCATAAATGAGGTTGTACTTTTGTAAAAATAAATCATACAAATATTGTGACATTATTCTATCTTCAGTGCTGAACTGAACAAATTCATGTATTCCATTTATGCTCTAATAGAATAATTGGGGTTGCAGTTGAAACTTCGAACCATCTTAACGTTTGTATTTTTGTCTTGTTCTAGACCTTTGGTAGTGTTTCTGTGTTGGTCTCAGTTGGGGCTTGCGTTGTTTAGCTGTTGTAGTAGCTGAGTGGATGCCATAAGTGATTTGTCATTTGTTGTAGATCTCTGTTTTTTTCCTTTCTATCGTCTAATAAAATCTACAGCAAAAATCTTATGCCGTCCTTTCTAAAGAAAAACGAAATGGGGTTGCCTTGTGTGAAAAATACAACCTTGAACAAGCCAAGAAATGTTTGATTTGGTTGGCTAACAGCCAACTATTGCCGTGTCCTCATGTTCACATATTTCCACGTTACCATAGGAATTGAAGTAAAACCAAGCCGGAGACCGTCTACTGGGAATGGACCTTGTTTTGCATGAGATAGCTAAGGTGGTGACGTTGTAGTCTGCTCTGATGATGAACATACCCAGCCATCATTACAAACATAGCACTATGGCAATGACAATGGCAATGGCAATGGTGGTTTACCCAATGATAGCGCGCTGCCGGTATAATAAGGTTTTAGCAGATCTGATCGAGGCCTCGTGCTAGCTAATACTACTCACCAGCAAGTTTGGATTTTGGAACGGAATGTTGGGTCCTCAGCTCGGGATTTACTAGGGACGTCTCGTATATATGCTGCTGCATGGGTTAGGCCGTCACTTGGAGCTCGGGGCCAACAGACCGTACGCACGATGCGCGTCAGATCGACGGTAAAATCAATAACCTGCATCATTGTAAACCTGAACAGTATAAATACTTGAGTCGAGCACCATCGATCTCACAGGCAAATTGAAAGAGGGAAAAATAATTAAACAAGAGTCGATAACTCGATAATGACATCGATGTCTCAAGTCATGCTGCGCCGCAACAATAAATCCAGTTCAGGTAGTGCGGCACTCCGAGCACTGCTTGCAACGGCGGCGGTAATGGCGACGCTGCAGCTCCTCTTGATGGCTGCTGACGCCGCACCGGCACCGCCGGCCGGCGACCAGCAGGGGCGCCAGCTGCAGATGCGGCGGCAGCACAACTGCACGACCAGATGCGGGCACGTGAAGGTGCCCTACCCGTTCGGCATCGAGGACGGGTGCTACCTCAAGGGGTTCAAGGTCACCTGCAACAATAGCTTCACGCCGCCGCGGCCGGGCTACTGGCTCGGCACCGACCAGTACTTCATCACCAACATCTCGCTTTGCGACTCCACTGTGCACTTCAGGCCGCGAAAGGAAGTCATGGAGCCGTCTCTCAAGCCACCCAATAAGACCACGTATGCATCTATTACCCCTTCATTAATTTCGGTTCAAAGGCTAATTGTTATCTACTTCCTCCATTCCAAATTATAAAATGTTTGACTTTTTATTTCAAATTTAACTACTCGTCTTATTTAAAAAAATTGCACAAACTTAGACAAATTTAAGTCATTCTTGCATAACTTTTATTAACAAAGCAAGCCACGACAAAGAAGTGATATTTTGCATAATTTTTTTAATAGAATGAGTGGTCAAACATAGTGTCAAAAAAGTTAAACGTTTTATAATTTGGCAGGAAGTAACATTTATATTGCTGCTTCTTAGCTGCATCATGCATGTATACACTTTCTTTCTTAGCTATAGCAACATTTATTGAGTGGAGAGTACATAGTAACATATATATAATTCATGGAAATCAGTTTTTGTGTCACTAAAAAAAGGTCTTAGCACCACAGCAGCAAACCTTAAGCTTAGCATTGATTTCACTGAAAAAGGTCGTCCAAGAGTTTATGCTGTATCATTCGTAATTGAAATAGATACTTTGGTAAAAAAAAATATCCTCCAACAACTTCTTCGTCAATTAATAAATAAATGTCCAAATATATTGATTTCTTGCTAGCTAAGATGGATATATAGCGGGGTTGGCTCTCAAAGTGCGCGCAATACACTATTCTATATGCTCACATCAGTGGCGGTTCAAAACCTTCCTTCAATGACGGATTTTAAACCGCCATAACCAAAGTAGTAGTGATTTCAAACTGCCACTGATGTGGAGGGATCATCAATGGCGGTTCTAAAACCACCAGTGATGTTGTTTTCAAAAATCATAATTCTAGATAAAAAACAAAAAAAAATAGCAAGGAGGGAGAAGATGTTAGACGATGCAAAGGTATAGAGATAATTTTATTCAAATCTTCAAATGTGAGAGTAAGTTTAAGAAAGACTTTTAGAGATACTCTTAGCATCCATACTTAGGCCTCATTTGGCACAGCCGTTTTGTACCAAATGGGATAAAACCAAACAACTTCATCCATGGAGCCCATTAAAGCCAGCTTAGACATAGAATAGGTGAGGAATAGAGCTAAAAAATAGTAGCTCACCTGACTTCAACTCGCACTAAGCCCCAGCACGCGGTCAAGGTCATATCTGCCCCCGTCAACACGTGCTACAAGGAGGGAGTGGGGACGCGAGCGGGCCACTGGGGTGCGCCGCAGCTGGGCATGACCGCTAGGCCAGGGCTCGGGCAAGATTACCAGGGTGCGCCGCAGCTAGGCAAGGCCACTAGGACAGGGTGCGGGCAAGGCTTCAAGGCATATCGTGCCTAGCCACCATTAGGCGAGGGCGCGGTCCGTCATGATGACGCGTGGGGAGGCCTCGCCACGGATTCCGAGGAGCCCACGAGCGTCACCGCCACCAGGGCAGCGTAGTGTGGCTGCCGAGTGTGCGTGGGCACATCCACCATGGCGTATGCAATGCAGAGGCTAGGCCGCACGTGGGCACCACCGTTGGCTCGAAGAAGAAGCTCGTGAAGAAGCCTGCGTGGAGAGAGAAGGGAGAATAAAAAAATAAAGAGAAGGTCAATATAGTCACTTTATTTTTTTCTATAATGAGTTATTTTCCCAAAGGGTTCGAGAAAACAGCGCTAGCTCCACCATTAGAGTTATTCATGGAGCTGAAGCTGGAAAAAACTACTCCACTAGGAAGTAGAGTTGTGCCAAACAAGAGACCTTACATCCTTGGAAATCAATGCTAACTCATTTCTCTCCTTAGTGTATTGTGTATATGTCATGAACATAACATCACTAGATATCAATATTCAAAAAGACGGAACTAGGAAGTCGTCTAGGCGCGCCTAATTATGGTCCCACTTAGACATCAGGCGCAGTGCCTCTAGGGCGTAAGGGGCGCGTCAATGGCGCAGAAATAGGCTAGGTGGCATGGAGGTGGATAGCACGGTCGTTTGTAGCGCCTCCCACCTAGGTTACTGCTCCCGCTAGTCACGCGGAGAGAGAGAGAGAGAGAGAGATTAGATGCCAGAGAGCGAGAGAAATTGGCGACTAGAGAGATGCCAAAGAAGGAAAGGAACCGGCGGCGGGGAGGAAACAGAGGCGACAGGTGTGAGCGCTAATCGTGACTCGCGAGTGTTGTGCCTAGATGGATGTAGCGGATGGATAAGGTTACAGTGTGTAGAATGGGCTAGATTCTTAATGGACCTTTCTATCCGGTCTAAGCTAGCCTACTATTCTGTTGTCTATTCTTTCTTTTAAAGATGTAATATATTTTCTTCTCTACTGTTTATTTTTAGTTATAGATGTAATATATGTAATGTATAAAACCCTAAAAAACAAGCCTAGGCTAGCCTAGGCTCGCCTAGGCTCTAGGTCATGGGTCATCCCCTAGAAACCTAGCGCCTTTCTTGAACATAAATGCTCCCTCCATTTGAAATTATATGTTGTGTTAGTTTTGCTCTAAGTCATTTCTATCCTTAACTATTAATTTTTAAATTTTATATGAGTTAAGAACATAGTAAGATATATGCTTTTACATATACTCACTATAAAAAATACTTTTATAGTAATATATAATTCACGTGTTGTGAAACTATATATGCATGTACTTTTGTTAAAACTAGAAAACATGTCCGTGCGTTGTAACGGGAGAAAAAAAACTATCGGATTCAAATGGTAATGAAAAACATAGATGAGAATCTTACATGTCTATTTATATTTCTCTTTCTATAACTATAAAATTTAAGAACTATAGTTTATTATATGATGACCATGACATCTATACAATAAAAAACACTCCTACGGTTAGCAAGAGAAAAAATAAATAAGTAAAACTATGAAAATAGGGTATTGCATATACTATATATAATAATATTGAAATGTATCCACTACTAAACTTGCAGTTTACTTTAGATATGGCGTAACTCCACGTTCCAACTCTTGAGTTTAGGCGTTACACTTGCAATGACTTGTGTTATTGTTGGAATTAAATTTTTCCTTGACAATCATAAGAGATGAAAGAAAAGAAGAGAAGAGAAGAAAAAATCGACCCAAGTTCCAAATCGTATTAAAAAGGAGTTGGAAATCAAATAATACAAGATTTTTTTTGCCCTATTATACATTTCAGACTCACGTTTAATTTGCATGGTCGTGCTGTGTGTGTTACGTGTTGGTCCTTGTTATTTGTTGGTACCACATATATGTACTATAAAGTACAGTAAGTGCAAATGTGTATACAAACAAATGCCTTCACACGCAACTTAGTTGTCAAACTCCATTTGTAACTATAATAAGTGATTTGAACATTTAGTGGTGATGAACAACCATGTAAGTGATTGACAAAAAAGCTAGCCACGCATGTTGGAGCATAACAATAAACTATTCAGAAGTGCAATTCAAATACACACAAGGAAATCAACGTTGAACCATATGATTAAGAGTGGTATGCACGGATGATGACAAATGTAAAAAAAGAAAGAAAAACTAAAAATGTGCTATGAAGCTATCAACAAACACATATAGATGTCATGGTCATCATATAATAAATAGGAGTTCTTAAACTTTATAGAATATGCACGATGACAAATGTAAAAAAAAAAGAAAGGAAAACCTAAAAAGGCGCTATGAAGCTATCAACAAACACATATAGATGTCATAGTCATCATATAATAAATTGAACTTTTTAGACTTTATAGAAAGAGTAAAATATAAATAGATATGTAATATTCTCATCTATGTTTTTCATTACTATTTGAATTTGATAGGCTTTTTTCTCCCGTTTGTAACATACTGGCGTGTTTCAGTATCATTCATAGTTTCTTTGTCTTGCCAACCATAATAGTGGTTCTTGTAAAAAAGATTTCAGGTTTTATCAACGATAAATCAAAATAAACTTTATTAAACATCAACTAAGGTTGTATGGTGTAGTGGTAAGCCCCCCTTCACCAGCCTAAATGGATGGTGTATTTTTTTTTTTTACCTTTATCACAGCCTAGGATGGTGGGTGGCTGGAGTGGGCCGGCGTGAGCGCTGGTGGTCAGCCCGCCTGTGCTCCCAATTGACCCATGGCTGGATTGGGCCACGAGTTAGGCCAGATGTGAGCACTGATGGTTAGAGTGGTCCGCCAATTAAGTGCGTAGAGAGCGAGTGGGCTAAACAACTATTTTAAATTAGAATGGTAGAATGGGTCGGACAAAAATTAGGGTGGAGAAAATTTTTTGTCTTTTAGGTATTATAGGGATAGACTAATATTTAAATATAAAAAATATTTGATTTGAGACAAAAGCTAGCTAATACAACGTATAATTCAAAATAGGGGAAGTATGTGCTGGAACGGTACCGAGAACAGCACGGGCTTGCACATATTCTACGAGCTCCTGAAGATGCAATGGGAGTTGGGATCCAAAGAGCTGCAAGGGCCGAATGCAACTCGACCTGGCAACGAGACGTGCCCTAAGGATTTAGGGAGCCAATCGTGCCACAGCAGCTACAGCACCTGCAAAACCAGCAGCACCACGTACAAGTGGTTCAACCACACCACCGGCTACACGTGCAAATGTGACCCAGGGTTCGATGGCAACCCTTACATCCCAGACGGATGCCACGGTAAACTATGTGTACATGCCATGTATGTTTTTTTTCTTTCCATCTGTATATACAAGTTTACCCTGGATGAAATTTCTCCATCGTTGCTTCTCATCAATAGATATCAACGAGTGCAAGATTGCGGGTACATGCTATGGTAATTGTACGAATTTGCATGGAAGCTATTCATGCCAATGTCCGAAGGGAACTAGTGGCGACCCAACCATTCAAAACGGTTGCATAAGTCCACCTGATCAAAATACAGGTAACATATGCTAAAGCATTGTAACTAACTTCTTTTTAGCACAACACACCACAAACTCCCACAGACATTCACATGCACGTACACTTATCCCCTATGATGAACATCACACCTTACTCTAGAGCACTTTAAAGAAAAAGGAACTGAGCAAGTGGATATTAAGGCCTTATTTCGTAGGGCTCCTCGTCAGAGCTCCTCAGAATCGAAGGAGGCTCCAAACGCTTCCTACTAAACCGTTTGGTAGGGCTTTTTTATAGGAGCCAAAGCCAAAACCGTAGAGGATGAGCTCTACCAAACACACCATAGAACTCCCTAAAATATTAACCGATATTAAGTCCACGTCCTTTTTCTAAACGTCGTTTATGGCACCAGTATGGTCTCTAACAAGCATGTTATATAAAAATAGTATTAGTTAATTAAATTTTCACAACCACTTCATAACAGTTGATTAAAAAATAACTAGCATGGAATTATGTTTATGACATACGTACTAGCTAGATTTATCATACACGGCCAAAGATGTGAAAACGCATATCATGCCCGCTTGGTGGATGCTTCGTCTGTGAGGATATTTGCAGCCAAGGCTGCTGCAACAGCCGAAAAAAATGGGTACCATACCAAACGGGCCCTTAGTAAGTTGCGCACATTGGTTGTAGTTTTATGTGACATATTCAAATAGGTGTAGGTTTTCGAGATTTACTCTAACAGTAAATTGACAATTTTGTTTGTCATGCACTCTCAGGGTTAATTGTTGGCCTAGGCCTTGGAAGTGGTGCAATGCTGATCTTTCTTGTCATAGTCATGACATTAATAATCCGTAAAATCAAGACACAACAGAAGAAAAAAATCAGATTAAGATTTTATAACCAAAACCATGGGCAATTGCTGCAACAGTTGTTACCTCAAAGGGCAGGCATAGCTGAAAGAATGATTGTTATTACTTTGGAAGAACTACAAAAAGCAACAAACAACTTTGACAAAGCTCGTGAACTTGGTGGCGGAGGGCACGGAACAGTGTACAAGGGAATTTTATCGAGCCTACATGTTGTGGCAATTAAGAAGTCAAAAATAGTGGTACAAAGAGAAATTGATGAGTTCATAAACGAGGTTGCTATCCTTTCCCAGATAAGCCATAGAAATATTGTGAAGCTTCAGGGGTGTTGTCTTGAGACGGAAGTTCCTCTTCTTGTTTATGAGTTCATTTCAAATGGCACACTTTACAGCCACCTTCATGTTGAAACTTTAATATCGCTACCATGGAGAGATAGGTTAAGGATTGCAGTTGAAATTGCTAGGGCTCTTGCATATCTTCACTCACTCACTTCAACGCCAATAATCCATAGGGATGTCAAGTCTCCTAATATACTTTTGGATGATAATTTAACTGTGAAGTTGTCAGACTTTGGAGCTTCAAGGTACATTCCTATTGACCAGAGTGGGCTAAATACTACTGTGCAAGGAACATTTGGGTACTTGGATCCTATGTACCATAGCACCGGGCACCTTACGGAGAAAAGTGATGTCTATAGCTTTGGTGTGCTTCTGATAGAGCTGCTCACTAGAAAGAAGCCGGTTTCTTATAGATCCATGGAAGGTCATAGCCTTGTGTATCATTTTGTCACTCTACTATCCAAAAAAGGCAGCTTATTTCAGATGTTGGATCCACAAGTTGTCAAGGAGGGAGATGGAGAAGTTATTGATATAGCTCTATTGGCAGCAATATGTGTGAAGCATGAAAGCAAGGATCGTCCGACAATGAGACAAGTGGAAATGACGCTAGAAAGCATTTATGCAGCAAAGGAGTATGTTTCAAGTGACATGACAGATGATCAATGGTCCGAGGAGATGACAGTTATGGATGCTACTATGTATACAAATTGTGATTGATTTGAAATGGTCCATGTGTGTTTGACATGGAAAGAGATATGATTATTGCTTCCTATGTAACTTAAATACGTGGTGTGAATGGTGACACACACATATTATGCAAGTATATACCTGAAGTCAATGTTTCTTATATTAACAATGGCAGGATAATAATTTCAAAATATATATAAGTGATTGTTTCAGATATTTTCTATGACGCCTCGAGTAACTTTTTCAAGTTATATTAATTTTAATAACTATAGAGAGAGTTGGACAGTTTAGATTCAAATTCATGAGTTACTTTATATGATTTGGGATGTTTTCCGTAATCATGGATGTTGGTAATTTGTAGATTTGGATTTTGTGACTACCGTAGAGCATCTGCAAGAGTTTTTCTAAAACTCATTTTCTTTAAATCATCGTTTGGAGAGCCATTTGAGGAAAGGTCGTTTGTCTATATCTCAACACTCTTTCGCTAGCTTTTGTATATCTTGTGGGCAATGTAGAGAGTCAGCCTCGATCTCCATCGTTGGCTAGCGAGATCTATTTGTGGAGGTGTTGTTCGAGGGTATTTTTCACTAAAATATTTATTGCTATAAATCAAGAATATCATATGTATGTGTAGCCACTTTGAGTTACGATAATTATAATGCTAATTTATGATATTACAGTAATTTCTAAGTGGTTTACTGTAATTGTTATCGCAAATAGCCCTATATGTTATAGTAACTCAACTATCGTAAGTATGTATTCATATTATTGTAAATTGGTATAAAAAATCGTAAATAGAGGTGGCTATAGAATAACTTATTCTGTAGCCGGCTACTGACTAGCCTCACCCTATATAGAGAGAGTTTTGGAGTTGCTCTTAGAGCATCGGATATAGGCAACTTTCTAGAAAGCGGAATTTAGATCAAACAACTATTTTTAATTTGCCTATGCCATGGACCGGCAGATTGTTCATAATTTCTTTGTTTTTCATTTCTAATCATTAGAGTTTATCTATCTTTCCCTTTTTTTGTCATGTGGATTGGAAGCGCTTCAATCCACATGGGCAGCATGAGATTAAGTCCACATGTTGGTGGATGGTCGGTCGGTCGTGAGTCGTGACACTGTGCACGGGCGGGCGTTATGATCAGATAAGAAGCTGCTGGCGTAGCCGCGTAGGCATGCCGCGATGATGACGTGCGGGCGGCTGCTGGCGGCTGGTTGGCCGCGAGGAAGCATGTGGTGGGCCGGGCGACAAAGGCATCGATCGTCGTCGTCTTTTGCCGTGGACGTGGACGACGACTCGGCCGAAATTCTGACCGGGGGCCGGGGGCGAGGACGGGAGACGTCGAGCACGCAGAGCAGAGCGGGCGAGTGCTCTGGGTCCGGCCGCAAGTTTGGTTGTCGGCACGGACACCGACCGAGAGAGACCCTCTGCCGGCCGGTGACTCGATCTTGTCTCACTCGGCAAATGGTGTGTTTATTGACTTCCTGATAGAATACACTCGGTAAAGATCGAGACACTTAGCAAAAGAGGCCATCTCCAGTAGTGATGTGGTGTGTAAGATAAGCGATGAGATGATAACTGGCTCAATTTTGTATACGTGTTCTCTTTCTTCCACATATGATATATGTTAATATGTACACTGAAATAGTAGTTAGCTGACTCAGCCTTGTTAAGAACACCTTAAGAGAATGTACAGTAGACCAAACAACTATCCTTTATACTATATATGGTGCTTTTGTATGGTATACTTTGGATAAGGAGGTACATATACGTGCAACCAATTACAGTTAGGCTCACATTATATATGGGTGAGTCATGAGAGAAAACAAGGTAGAGCTGTCATCATTTGAACAAACTAAAGACGGGGCAATCTATCATCGCTAATCGCTAGATGATGGATGCTATCTCCATATCTCTATGCTATCTCCATATCTCTACCTCTTTTCCAATAATAAAATAAATCTTATTTTCTGTCAGTCAAATAATTTCGACTTAGCTAAGTATATATAAAAACAATGATTCCTACGATTCATAATTATAGATTAACTTAGAATATCTTTTATAGTAAATATGTTTAAGAGGATGATAAAATGTTGAGTTATTTTATATAGACCGTACCTAGTCAAACCGGATTATATTTAGATATTTTAATTTTATTTTATTTACATCGTTTTCAGTGCGACGGCAAGAAAAGGACGGCTGCTGATGACTCATGCACTGTCGCTGTCATATTCAATTTGGCTGGTCTGCCTTCATCTTGACGTATCGTAGGGTGTAATCTAGGATCTAATCAGCATCATTATATGCTAGTATCTGTTAAAATGTTGGTTAACGATCGATTGCTTCGTTTTGGTGCTCTCTGTCTGTCTTGAATGGATTGGCCCAGCTAGCTGATTAGCTGACGAATGACACACAGGTACTACTGTTGGTCTGTTGCAGCATCATATCGGACGATCAATTAATGGCCATCAAGTAAATTAATCAATGAGAATGGAGATGGGGATCACCAAACACCAGGTAGTAGTCTGATCGATTACGGACGATTGCCAAAGGAGGAAATCGATGAACACTGTAATCATCTATCAACGCTGTAATTATCAACTAATCCATCTTATGAGATTGATTCATGGATCATGTTCATGTCCATGGATTATGCGACTGCGAGTGTCGAGTGCGAGCTAGCTAGTACAAGAGAGCGTCCCACGACTCCAAGGTCGGGAAGCCGCCGGCGCCGGCGCCGGCGCCGCAATCGCTGCCGCCGTATCCCGGCACACCGAGTCCCACTCCTACACCAGCGCCGGCACCGGCTGCCACATCCACCTCCGAAGCCAGCGGAAGCACCGACGCTGCCTGCACCGTCGTCCTCTGGGCGTACCCGCCGCCGCCACCGCTGGCGAGCAGGAGCGCCGACGTGTCTAGCGTCGGAAGCAGCGTCGTCAGCGCGCCGGCCGCCGCGGCGCGGGAGGGCGCCGGGCGGCAGAGGGTGGTCGCCTCGTGCTGCGGCGCCAGGTCGTGGGCGCCCGTCACCTGGTGCACCATGCGGCGGAAGCTGGCGGGGTCCGCGCTGATGTACGTGGTGGGCATCTTCCGCGACGGCCGCGGGCGGCGCCTGCTGCTGGACGGGCGGCGGGCGGCACCGGGGCGGAGTTGCTGGTGGTGGCGGTTGCGCGGTGGCGGCGAAGGGGACGGGGACGGGGATGGCGTGGTGAGGTCCGGGTCGAAGACGGCCGCCGCCGCCTGATGGTGCTGCTGCTGGTGGGTGGCCACGGGTGTGGCGGGGTGCCATGGCGTCGGCGAGATGATGGTGGAGCCGAGCGAGGAGGAGGAGGGGTGCGTGGAGTCCATGCGCATGGCGGCGGCGGCGGCGGCGGCCATGAGCATCCTGCAGGGATGTGCACGGCGAGATGAGCAGAGAAGGCGAGGCGAGTGGGGTGGGGAGGAAAGGCCGCGCTGTGCGGCGGTTTATATGGCCGGACGGCAGCTGGAGGTGGGGCCCACCCTCCCGGACCCACAAGAGCACTGAGCACACTGTACACGAACTGTAGCGGTCCCACTGTGACAGTGAGTGAGAGAGAGCTTTCTTGACCTTTGAACTCGTGAATTTTTTTTTTTTTTTCAAATTGCATCTCTGCTGCTTCTTCCATGCATCCCGGAAAGGAAGTGTGCGACGGAGTCACTGAATTTCATACACAGCTTTATCAACCCGACTTTGTCAATTTGGAGCAGAGATGGAAGTATGAAGTAGTCCATGCTATGTTGTTTATTTTATCATCTCTCTCTTTTTAGTTTTATAGTTTATAAACCGACTTTGCAATTTGTACAAACTAAAAACGGATGCTTTAATTCTGGCTCCGTTCAGCAAATTTATAAGTCAGCTAATAAACTTAAATGATTGATTTTTTTTAAAATAGAAAAACACCGTTGATAAAATGAAGTTGCATCGGTTTGTCGTCGCGGCACAAGGTTGGGTGGCGGAGCTAGGCAAGCCGGGCACACAGCAAACAATAAATCTCGTTGCTTGTTTCAGCATGCATGCCAGCAAATTGATTTGCAGCGCCCATGCTGGTAATGTTGTAGCACTAGTTGTGCCACACAAGTTACGATGCAAGCTTAATCAAACCACATATTTTTATTAATATTGCTTGTGTTTGCATCATATATATATATATATATATATATATATATATATATATATATATATATATATATATATATATATATATATCTCTTCTTTTGGATCATATATCTCTCCTCCGCCCTAGAATAATGATGGTATGTATATTTCACTTGTCCTATACTTACAGGTGCCTGAATTGTAAATGATTTCAAGCAGCACTCTCTTACAGTTAATTAGTACAAATAAATTGGTTATGACTTTGTTATTTCTCCTTGTATCATAAAAATATCAAAATTTTGTCCTTGTCTTACTATAGAAATAATTGTTAATTGTTAATTATCTTTCATGCCAACAGGGATACAATTTTGTTGGATTTGTGATTTTGTGTAATTTTGTGTAACATGTTTTTTAATCTCGAATCCAAAAATTGCAGGTTATGCCTACTTAAATTGCAACATACTAAAACTGCAAATCCTTATATATTTCTATAAAAAATATTCATACAAACCAGATTTTACTTCCTTAATTAATTCTTTTAATTAAAATGTATCTTTTATTGGTACCATTTTGGTAGAAAAATATCAGATGCACTTGTTTGGAGGCAAGAAAGCGGTCTTTGACAGCTTTGGGGATATATGACTTTTTTCTCTGAAATGTTTAATAAGTGCATGCGACCAAATTAAATTATATATTAGCAGAATTCGTACATGAATGGCCAACTCTGCTCGATTTATTGGTCAAATAATGCATGTGATCGGAGACCACATGCAATTCTCGCGCGCGCATGGATACACATGCATGCACAACATGCATGGCCTGCAAAACCATGTACGCACGAAATCAAACTATTGGCAACATGCATATATATGTACTCCCAACATATATATAAGATATAAAAGGAATTAATATAATGTCCTTATTGGGAGAGGAATGAAATAATGCGATGACTTGTACAGAGTTGAACGCATGCATTTTGAATTTCTGACGACCCCCTGTGCTTCTTCTTCCCTCGATCGGTATATATGGCGGATTGCGTGCCAACTTGCTTTGATAGCTTGATCCCATCCAAAAATCATTCAATTCAACTGTCATCATCATATGTTAGCTTGTAGTAGTAGCTCAACACATTCTAAATTGTGAACGACGACACGCCACAGTATTATATACTATATTGCTTCAAGCTACAACTATATACAACTATTGGAATATATAGTGTATTTGATTTGGTAGCCCTTGACCGTGTGAGTCAAACTGTCAAAGTACGAGTGCCCATGCATATATACTAGCGCCAAAACTTTTAATTTTAGAACATCTAGGTGAATGCCCCACGCGTTGCCGTGGAATTGCTGATGATTTAGAATATAATTACTTATATAAAAAGATAAACCATTATAAGTGAATATTAAAGGATGACGTGGCACATTAACGTGGATAACTAAATACATGATGTGTCTTGATCATAATTGTAAATGCTAGTTGACCATAAATATATTTAATAGTGGGCTGATGAGGTGAATAACTTGCATGTTAGAAAAAATAGCTAATAGGATTTAGATTTATAAAAGGTTTTTTTGCGGAGTGGTTTTATAAGAGTTTAAGATATACTAGCGCCAAAACTATGCATGCAACTGGTGCTTTCACTGGTTGTACTACTCCTAGTAGTAGACAAACACTAGCAAACAATAGCACACCATCCACTCTCCCAAAGTAAACTGCTTCCACTTGCATTACTTACTACTAATTAATATAATCTGCTAGCTAGATTATCTATTATTTGATAAATCTTGGTTACGCTCATAGCATTTTTCTTTTCTTTTCTTTTGAAAACACAGTGTTTTTTGTGTTGTCACGCACTGTCTATAACATATACTTATTTGTATTGCCAAATAGTGCCCCATCGATTCCAAATCGTAAGTTCTTCTAGCTCTTTGATCGAGTAAATAGTTTTATTATGCACCTATATATGTAATGTATATATCTTGATGCATAACAAAAGCTATATATCTAAAAAATACCATAACAACTTACAATTTAGAGTAGAAGGAGTAGATATTACTAGATTTGTTATGCAACGTATATTTTGATAGCATATTTATCTACTTGACAATCTTCTCCATAAACTTGGATAGACTTAAAATAATAACTTGACTAATATAGAGCTAAATAGTATGTTTTATGTAGTTTTAATTATTTTTCATCTAGAGGTGACACTAAAAGGGTATCGCATTTACTATTTGCACAACGGTCCTTGCCGCTAGTACAGAATGAGAGGTATCCAGTGGTGGCTCCATCAAGAAACGTTCTACAAAATAGTTTTAGGAACTCTCCGACTGTCCGACACGTTTAGAAAAAAAATCTTCTACTTTCATAGTTGTTGGTGTTACAAACCGCCTTGGTACTCTATAAATCGATTATTTCTAGAGGTAGATTGTATGTTGTTTCTGACTATTCCTTCAAATGCTATATCTATAGCGGTATCAGTTTTTTTTTTTTTTTAAAAAAAAAATCCTTAAATCAATTACCAAAGTTAGTCAAATTATTAACTTATTTAGCTGGCGGTAATATTGTACACGCATGTCCCTTTTACCATCCCAACACGTTATTATTATTATACTACTACATTGATTTGATCCCGCCCCCTTATTGCTTTTGAGAGCTGCTACTGCACCTAGCTTAGCGTGTGTGAAAATGGTTTAGTACGACTTTGACAGTTTGGGTCAGTGCCAGTGGATTTTGCGGCTGCACTATTGCTTGACTCTGTCAGATCAGATGAGACATCAGACAGTACTGGAGTACGTACGCACGCACTGTAGGGGCTGACTATTGCATTGACTAGATACCCGCCATCTTCAAGCACGAGACTGAAAGACACTCCGATTATATATTGGTCATCGGTCAGATGTTTTGGACTGCATATCTCTGCTTTCTTGCACGCGCAGTACTTTGGCACTGTCCTTTCCCTTTCTCATTCACTTATCATTTTGCATTGAGTATTTGACTAAGCACTCCCTTGTTTTGATTTCTTTCTTGTCGAGTTCTGCACTCTTTCATGCTGTTGTTCTTTTTTAACCTGCATTTTGAGCTGATTTATCGATTGAATATGCTTTCTTGTACTTAAGATAACATGTACCCTCACCCGGCGTTTTGGAACAAATGTTAGTGGTGGATTTCCTGTGTATGCCTTTTTGAACAATGGAAATATATATGTGCTGTAAAATGATATAAACTATGAAGCCATGAAAATCTTGGAGGAAATTTAACATGAGAACAAACGCCTTAGACCTCCTTTGAAACGCAGGAATTTCATAAGAATTGTATAGAAATTTCACATTATCAGGTCATTTTTGCAGGAAAGCAGGAATTATGAGTACATCAACTATATGAATCAATGGATGCTAAAGCTAGACATTACTCTTAGTCGCAAAAAACAGATTCTCCCTAAGACGCTCAACTCAATCACTCAAAAAAGGCTGAGCTGAGCTGATACGGCAGGACATCCTCCTTCTTAATTTATAAAGCATCAGGACCTTCAAAAAGGGATACAGAAAAAGTCGTCATTTGCTCTCGTCAGCAAAGGAGATGAAATGCAAGAAAAAGAGAGGACTGACGCTGACGCTCTCTATTTCGTTCGTCTTTTTATTTGTTGGGTGGAAGTGGAACTCGCTTTTGGACTCATTCAGCTTTGCCGTGGCACCAACAGTTCGCTGGCCTAGAGATGCATCGTGCATGACTTGGTCCTGTTTTGTACTAGTCATACTAACTCATCATAAGTCCCTCCATGCTAAAAAGATTATAATTCTAGATGTTAATTAATTTTGAAAAAGTTCTAGAGTTAATTTAGGATTGGACGCGGTGGAACACTGCTACCTGTGCGACCAGGAGGCTGAAACCATCGATCACATCGTCGTGTCATGCTCATACTCGAGACAGGTGTGGTTTACCATGCTCCAAGTGCTAGGGGCGCCCGTCAATGAAGTTGGTGCTGATTCCATACAAGAATGGTGGACCTTATGGCGCGGAAGGTGGATCGGGGACGAGAGGAAGGACGCGGATTCGCTGTTTGCTCTAGCAGCTTGGGAGATATGGAAGGAGCGAAACGCGCGATGTTTTCGTGGTGCCAGCTCCACCATCCCACAGATCCTCGACATCATCAAAGCAAAGACAGATCAGTGAATCCAGGCCGGAGCGTCCAAATTAGGTTGTCTAGTTCGCGAGTAATTGGCTTACGTGTTTGGGTGTTCAGGGGACGAGCGCTTTGTATGATCATTTGCCCCTGCACCCGATTTAAACCTTGTAATTAACCTTCTTTCTTAAATGCAATGATACGCAAATGTTTTGCGTATTCGAGAAAAAAAAAATTTAGACAAATGCTTTCCTAGATTCATATATAAAATTGTAGTGTGTTTTTGGAACTGGAAAGCACATTACATTGTCGAGTGTTGCTTTGTGCACAGCCTCAGTAGCCGAGCGCGTTGTCGAGTGGTTTGGGAGGCCGTAGCCTAGTTGGATCTTTTTGGAGTGTTGGCAGGTTTTAGGCCTCCTTTTAATGTGATGTTTTTGGCAGCTTCTTTTGATGTTTTTCTTCTTTTTTGTGTATATGTTCTTGGTTCTCCTCCTCTTTTTGATAAGCTCTGCGCTTATTATTAAAGGAGTAGCTCGTAATATTTATCTATTTTCTCTGAATAAAATACATGTCTAAGCACAGTCTTAAAAAATATATATATTACGTTGAACACTTCTTTTCTTTTCTCTCTCTCTCTCTCTCTCTCTCTCTCTCTCTCTGTATTTTTTTTTTCCCATGAGCATCTTTAGCTGCTGCTGTCTCCTTTATTTTTCATTGTTTGCTAGCATTTCTCGGTAGCGATCCAACCTCCTTTATTCTTCGAATGTTTGACCGACTGACTGAACGACGAAAGGGCAGCCAAGCAGACACTGCTGCTTCATCCAGCACGATCTCCGGCCCAAAATAGGAAATGGACCGTGGGCCTATTCCTATTCGGCCCATGATGAGAATGAACCTTTTTCCCCACGGCATGACTTGGGTTGGGGGCCCGTACTACATGTGAGGCCCAATCCGTACACCTTGGAATGGATTGGGCTTGGTCGAAAATCCATTTGGACTTTCACTTGGACTTCACTTGATTTGGACTGAGTTACATTCTGCTGTGTGGATAAAAAAAAAAAGGGAAAAAATTGGATAATCCAAATTCCATTGGACATCCGTTCGGCTTCTGCAGCCGGCGAACCTGCGGCGGCGGCGGCGGCCGCGGTGCTGGTGCTCTCGCAGTCGGCTCCGCCAGTCTTCAGCCGTGCCCTTCTTCGCATCCTCCTCCGCCAGCACGTTCCCCAGCTGCTCCTGCTGCTCTCCAGGTAGGCAGGGGCCTACCGAGGCAGCGAGGGTGAGCGCCCTCCAGCCATCGGCTCTTGCCGCGAGGTGTCGCGGCTGGCTGCCGGGAGTGTGTTGTGGGGGGGGGGGGGGGGGGGGGGGGGGGGGGGGGGGGGTGGCGCTCGGGGGGGTGGGCGGGGGGGGGGGGGGGGGAGATGCGGCGCTCGTGCCGGTGGTGAAGCAAGTGCAGATCGCCGGCATTCAATTCGTACCCTTCTTGGCATCCTCCATCTCGATTTGAAGGTCCAGGTCCGTATGCTTGCTGCCCTCAAGTACCCCGTACTCATCATAGCAAAGCCATCCAGGTCCAAGGCCATTTATACTTCTTGTCAATCGTAGTACTACCAAATCTCTAGTGTTGGCTTCTTGTGGATTCTAGTGCCAATCCGTCTCAGAGATTCTAGTGTTGGCTTCTTGCAGGAGGTGGCTTGCCTCGTCTCATCCCACTTCTCCAGAATCTTTGAGCTGTAGCCATTTTTTTGTTCTGCAGAAAATTCCCATTCCAAACAAAGAGATTGTGTTGGTTTTATTTCGCATTAAAAAGAAAGGAAAAAAAACAGATAAGTGGGGTGCTATTTTGGCAACTAATTTTTTGTTTTACAAAATTTCTAGCGTTATATATGCAATAGGGAATTTTAGTGGACGTGTGCAACAGTTATTACTTGATGTAGCTAGTTTGGCGTAATTATTATTATGGCCAAATGCAAGAGCAAGTCACCAGTACTGGTTTGAGCAAAAAAATTATTTTCTGACGGTACCTGTCTACTCTCTATCACCAGAAATAGACGAAACTTCTGAATCACCTCCGACTGTAATCCTGGATAACATAGCAGTATTGTTTTGGGAATGCTTGTAACTTTGCAATCTCATCATGTACTTTTCTATGACTAGGTCAACTGAAAGGATGCCTAACAGCGGAAATTTGACACTAGCTAATGAGGGAGCTGATGAAGTCGTACAGAATTCAGGCCGCGGAAGCAGGAGAAGGTCTCCAGTATGGAACTATTTTGAAGAGTTGCCAAATGAAGGAAAAGCAATCTGCATCCATTGCAGATCAAAATTAGCTTATCATCAAGGTCTTGGAATATCACATCTAAGGAACCATATTACATCTGCCTGCAAACAACTTCCTCCAGATATTGATCGTAGTTCGATTTTTCCGAAGGGTGTCTCTAGTCTAGATGTTCGCAGTTCTGTACTGGATCCAAAGCTAGTCAGGGATTTCATGACTAAATTTTGGATCACAGCAAATATTTCCTTCAAAGAGATAGAAAATGTGTTTTTTAAGAGGATGATGAAATTAACGCACCCAAGCCTTGAAGTTCATGATCGACGGACACTCAAGAGTGACTGCATGTCAGTGTATCGAGAAGAGAAGAAAAAGATTGCAGATGTTTTTTCCAATATAGATTCTTGTGTTAGCTTCACTTCAGCTATGTGGACATCAGCCCAGAATCTTGGATACATATGTTTGACTGCACATTTTATAGATGAAGAGTTCAATTTGCACAAGCATCTCATCAATTTTAAACAAGTTCCCCATCCTCATAATGCTGATGCAATTCATAGTACTATCATGGATTGCCTTCATGAGTGGGATCTGTCCAACAGAGCTTTTGCTTTTACTCTAGATAATGCCACGTCAAATGATGGAGCCATACAAAAGCTAAAAGATACTCTTTGGAGACATATGCCCTTTCAAGGTGGCGATCTTCATGTGAGGTGTACAACTCACATTCTGAACTTGATTGTCCAAGATGGAATGGAAATCATACAGAATATCATTGAGCCTGTTAGGAATGTCATTAAGCATATATCATCATCTACCTCTCGGCTGGAGATTTTCAACACCATTCCGCACCAATTTAATCTTCAACCTAAGAGGGGATTCACTCTAGATGTTCCTACAAGGTGGAGCTCTACTTATGACATGCTTGAAGAACCTCTTGAGTATAAGGATGCCTTGACCCATTATGCAAATCTGCAGAACATTCAAGGACCCAACCTTGAGCAATGGAACCTGGCAGATAGAGTCTGCAAATTTTTGAAAAATTTTGCTGATGCATCCAAAGTCTTCTCACAGCATAATTCTCCAAGTTCTCATAGGTATGTTGAAGAGGTTTGGGGGATAAGGGAACTACTCCTTGATGAAAAATACATAAGTGATAAATTCTTGAAGGTCTTGTGTGATGACATGAAGTCAAAGTTTGACAAACATTGGGATGAACCTAACAAAATCCTTTTGGTTGCATTGTTGTTAGACCCACGGTACAAGTTAGTCTTTTTGAAGTATTGTCTCATGAAAGTTTATGGAGAGGAAGTGGCTGACAGTAAAGCAAATGCTGCTCTTATTTGGTTTAAAGCATATTATTCTCGTTATGAAAGCATGCCTCAAAGGAGTTATCAGAGTAACGTTTCTTCATTGCCCGAAGTGGGTGGTTCAGCGAGTCCGCTTTCTTTATTATCTGGAAAACGCAAACTGGGGCTGGAATTTGCATTGTTTAGGCACCAAAGAAGGCCACAGTGCTCAAGAAGGCCAGAAGTTGACGCTTACCTAGATGATCCATTGGTTCCTTCAAGTGAGGGTGAAGAATTTGATGTGCTCGGGTGGTGGAAAAGAAACCAAGTTCAATATCCTGTACTAGCTAAGATGTCTCGTGACTTTTTGGCCATTCCATTGTCAACTGTGCCCTCTGAATCGACATTCAACACTGCTGGCATAATAATCGACAAATATCACAATTCTCTAAGTTCAGAAACGGTGGAAGCACTCATATGTGCAAAAGATTGGCTCAAAGAGTACCTCTCAGATGATGAAGACGATGATGGTAAAACATTTTTTCAGATATGCAATAAACATTTGATGATATGATATGCCTAGTTATGACCCCCTTTCTATGATTAGATATATTTTTCACATGTCTATTTTGTCTCGTTACTGCTGTGAAAATAAATGTGTTCATAGCAGGGACAAGCTGCAGACCTCTTTCGCTCTGATTTTTTTTTTTTGAGGCAAACAGGAGAGGAATACCCCTACTGAACTCATTTTATAAATAATGTTTGTGTTTTATTTTTTTTACAGCACCTATATGTTCTTTTTAACCAGAAATAGCTTCGAACTATTATACTTCATATCATAGCACTATACTTTTGGGAATGCTTGTGAATACATTATTTTTGTGCAGGAACCGTGACTGAAGTGACTACTGCTTGAGTTTCTCACCGCTGAACAGATCAACTGAAGGTGATGACGAGAATAGAAAACTGCTTAATTTGTAGAATGATTTGGGAGGTTTTAGTTGTACCACTTTATGTCTTGAGTGGCTTTCTAGGTTCTATTACTTGCATACCCTTCAGTTCAAAAGACATACAAATTAGCATCTACAGCTTAAATTCTTATACCTGGTCCTAAGGATACTACTCCTTTGCTTCAGTTCAAAAAGATTAGCATATACAGCTTTAGCTTGAGTTATAAATGATAGATCGATTACTCTGTAGTTTTTTGCTGTATTTGCTTGCAAAGTGCAAGGAGCCGAGCACACATGTGATGTATGAATTCCCTTTCTTTGCTTCAGTTTAAAAAGATTAGCATATACGCCTGATATGTTTTAGGGTAAAGATTTGATTATGCATTTGTCAGTTTTGGGATTCATGATTTTTTTTTTTTTTTAACTTTTCTAATGGTCTTTTTCTTCATACTGGTTGATGTTAACAACCAACCTAGTTGAAGTAAAGGTTCTTACGAGATTAGAGAACCATAATAGAATATTCCCTGTTGGAAATCATTTTTGGTTACATTTTTCAGCAACAAGATGCCTCATAGAGCTCGGATCAGTCTTTATTGAAGTCTGGGCTGATTTAAAAAGGCGTAATAGCTAAATTGGCCCTTGAACTTTCATCAAAAGATCAAATTGGCCCTTCAACTATCAAAAGGGCCAATTTAGCCCCTGAACTTTCAATTTCGGTTCAATCTCATTCTCCACCCGACGCCGTCAGCTCACTCCGTTAACCACAGTAACTTTTGACATTTTTTCCATAGTACTGATATTTGTTTATTTCATAACTAATTATTGGTGCATGCTAAATTCATGAAAATTTTTTTGTGTAGCCTCTTCATGATGTACTCTACCTAGGAAAAATATGAAACCTAGAAAATGAATAGTTTTTTATATGTTTTAAAATTACCTTATTTAATTAATAAATGCAACTTCTATGATTTTTGCAGGTCAAAATAAATATCCAAAAATTATAAAAAATTGATTTGTAGCTGCTTTATAATGATATCAACCTATATAGAAGGGGATTAGGATAAAACTTAAAACTCAAAACTCAAAATTAATTAAAAAGGGGAGTTTTAAGTTTTGAGTTTTAAATTTTATCCTAATCCCCTTCTATATAGGTTGATATCATTATAAAGCATCTACAAATCAATTTTTATAATTTTTGGATATTTATTTTTGGCCTGCAAAAAAATCATAGAAGTTACATTTATTAATTAAATAAGGTAATTTTAAAACATACCAAAACTATTTATTTTCTAGGTTTCATATTTTTTCTAGGTAGAGTACATCATAAAGAGGCTACACAAAAAATTTCATGAATTTAGCATGCAATAATAATTAGTTATGAAATAAACAAATATCAGTACTATAGAAAAATGTCAAAAGTTACTGTGCTAACGGAGTGAGCTGACGGCGTCGGGCGGATAATGAAATTGAACCGAAATTGAAAGTTTAGGGGCCAAATTGGCACTTTTAATAGTTAAGGGGCCAATTTGATCTTTCGATGAAAGTTTAAGGCCAATTTAGCTATTACGCCATTTAAAAACAAGAGAGACGCAGGCGCCGGCGTGCAACCACCTCGGCCACGTCAGTGAATCGAATAATGGTTGTTGGATGACTGCTGGACGGTTGTGATGCTATTGATCCAAAAAGTAGGAACAGGAGTTTTAGCTCTCGTCAGTCAAGAGCCTGTGCTTTTCTACCGTTGTCGTCTTTTTATTGGCCAGCTTACAATGGGCCCAGCGTCAACCCGTCCTGACAAATGGTTTTCTGCCGGCTTTTGGTGCGGCCGTTCGCGCTTGTCCGTCTCTTCCCCACTCCGCCTCTCCTCTCTCTCTCCCTGTCTCCAGACGCGGCGGCACATCGGCACGGGTGAGGACGACGGCGCCCCCGGCGCGGCGCCTCACCCGCACAGGCGGCCCTCGCCATTGGGCGCAGTTGAGGGCCGACCGGCTTTAGGCCCCCTCCCACATGGAGCGGAGGCGCCCCATCGAGTCAGTGCCTCAGCGGTGGTACGGGCATGGGGTGCCGCCGGCGCACCCGCCACGGCGGGCCCAGCTGGTGGGCGCAGACGCGATGAGGGCGCCCATTGGCACGGCGGCGCCCTGTTGCGGCTAGGCTCCGGCGGTGGGTGCGAAATGCGACGCACCGGTGCCGGCAGGTCCTGGTGGTGGGCGCAAGTGCAGGGCGAGCACGCCCCGCGCGCGGCGACCGGCGTGGGTGGGCCCCGGGGAAGGGCACGAGCGATTCCCGTCGGTGGGCGCGGGTGTTCTCCGGCGTAAGCTTCAGCGACTCCACGACCAGGCTTCGCCAGGCTGCTTCTCTCTCAGGTGTTTCCCTCTCCTCTCATGCTCTCTTTCTCTCACCTCCCTATCCTCCGTTGGCGCTTCATGAGCAATTGTTGTCCGGCGTGCGCTAACTCTGGTAATCCGCAACCAGATCTGGTGCCTCCATGACCGGATTTGTCCATCCCGCCGTCGTTCTTCTGTTCCCCATGGTTTTCGTGCAGGTTGGTGGGTTTCTATTCTACTCTCTAATGGCGCCTGTGCTTGCTGTGTGATCTCTGTCATGACATGCCTGCCAAAGGTGCTGGTGTTGTGCATCGGCAAGTGAGCAGTTGGAGACTTGGAGTAGGGGTATATGCACTGATGGATGTGCTTTCTTGCTTATGTTTTTGCCATCAGATTGCTTACAGTTGTTGGTCTTTACAGGTCTGAATCATCTCAGCCTGAATGTTTTGTGGATATATCGCGTCCCAAGGCTTCCAGGATTGGTTAGTGACTTGATGTCTCCCGAAATATTTATTTTATGCTAATGTTTGTGCCATTTTTAGCTTACTCTTAGATTAACTGTGTAGGAAAAAAGTGGAGTGGGACGGGGCATCGTGCCGCCGGATGGGATTAAAGGATGATAATAGATGTTGAGGTGGGATTTTGTTTATACCGATTTCATTTGCTCATTCGATTGAAAGATCTGGAGGTTGGAGTGGTTTTCATTTGCTCACCAGGATTCCGCTATTTCAAGTTCAATCACTTTTTTCTGGGCTTCTGTAGGAAAATTTGCAACTGAGTTTCTGGATGGTGGTTTAGGTGCAGACCATGAAAACTATATAGTCCTTTCACATTGTGCAAGCTACGAAGACACCAGTACATAGATATGGTATGGCATTTGCTTACTTCTTTCGGCCTTAGCATTGTCTGTTATGTCTCTGAACCGGAGTCTATACTGGTTGCTTAAGATACAGTGCCAGAATATGGCTCGAATCTGTAAATTATGGTACTGTGTCAGTACGGGCATAGATCCAAACCTCTGAACTGAAAGGTTTATGAGTTTCTTGATTTATATGCATATTGCATTATCGATTCAGTGCAGTTCTATTTTTTTTTTTTTACCTTCTGGATTAAGTAATTGGCAATTCAAAATATCCTAGCCCAGTTTAGAGTGTCATTCCATCAAGTGCATATAGGAGTTTGCTTGCCTGATTCATCAGCATTTTCTTTTGTGTCCTATCCTATCTGTTCTTAAGTAAAATATGTGCCCCATGCAACTATGACAATTTATCTGTAATTTAAATGGAGTTGTTACATGATTGATTGGTTAGTTCTATGCAAACGTTTTCATGCTATACCATGTGCTTTTGACAAAGATTGCTGCTGCATTGATCATGCTGCCATCTATTGACTGATCCCCTCTTTTACCATAGTGAAGCAAGAGAACCAACAAGCCATGGATATCAATTTCGATAGCTAGCTGACCAATGAATTTACAGGTCAGATGTCCTACTTTCTCTATTTTGGTTTCTCTTCTGTCCTTATCAATTTATCATATATAGCTTATATCCATAGTTACATTCCATGGTTCTCATTCTGCCTCTCATATACCAAATAGAAAATCTGGCTGCTCTCAGCTGCAAATATGACTGCTGACCATGGATTATCCAATGCTATTCCTGTTCTTTTCCATAAAACTATTATGATCTGTGGAGAAGTGCCTTGATCCTCATTATTTTTAGAGGAAACAGAGGAGAGTGAGTTCATTTGCTTTCGCTTTGTAAAGTTGTGACTAACATGCTGATGATTTTTTCTCTTTTTTTTCCTGCCTAGGGCACTCTTGCGCTTATGCTGTGTTTTATAGCACACTATGTTAGATCAAACACAAGTTTAGTTTCATATATTCTGCCCTTTGCTAATGTTCTGACGGTGTCACCGAGCAATTATGATATTTTAGCACCTACCTAGGGTTGTTAGAAATTCATGCAAGATGAGAAGTTCTAATGGTCATTGAGCATTGAAAGCTACAGATTGTTTCCAAGATTTTAGGATAAACATTAATGGTCAATAGATCTCTGAATATTGTTGCATTGTTTGTTTAAATAGAGGGCATTTAGAGAATATTTTTTAAGGACAAAAAGGATTACCATTGAAGAAAGTTTTAAGTATGGTACTAAATTTTGTATGGAACAGTCCAAAACAGATCAAGATCTAAATGATCTATAATGGCAAAGAAAAGGGCATGTTCTTCTAGAAATTTCTTTTTATAGTTATATGCATGTTTAGAGATCTTTGAACTCGGTGAAATAATATATTATACATCGATGGTGCATGTATAATTGTAGAGCTGGAACATGGACTGAGCATGACTGTAGAGCTGTCTTTATTAACAAGTAACATAGGTGATCTCCAACTCAAACCTAGACCTTCAATAATCCATTGACAGTTTATAATTGTTGTTTGATCTGTTATGTAGCCAATCAAGAGCTTCACTTCCAAGATACTGTCAACATGTCCCTTATGCACAAGCCTCAGATAGTGAAAGAACATCACGTGGTCAGAGCTGGGAGCCTGGGAGTCAGGCTAGGAGTTAGATCCGAGCTGGAACAGGCACCACCTACCTTAGCAGATATATCTGATGCTGCGAATTCCTGCATGAGCTCCCTGTGTATCTATGTATAATACCCTGTCTTCTATTGTCTCACAGACTATCCCTCCTTAGCGTTCAAGGTCTATCTATTATGGTAGGACAATACTTTATGGCTAATGTAATGTACAATATGAACACATCGGATTTCAGCCTATGAAATTAGCATTCCATATCGTTCCTTGATTTGATACTCTCTTTTTGTGCTATAATTTTGGGTTAGCTGAGGGTTCACTGCGTGCGCATGGGCGTGCGCAAATTGCCTGTATATGCCTCCTGTATTATCTGTTCTGTTTAAACATGCGTGGTTCCCTGCAAATTGCCTGAACGATACAAGTAGATATCTTGGCCATACGGAATGGACGGCCAGTGCCTCGCGCATGGGCGCGCGCAAGTCACTAGTTAGTATTTGGATTGCCAAGCTCAGCTAGGCTGTGTGGCCATTTGTGGCAAACAGGTAGCTAGTTGGCTTGTGTAGGATGGATTTGGATTTAGGTGAAGTTGGATTGGACTGGATTGGATGTCTCCACTAATTATGATAATTGGACTGGATAGGACCGTTGTTTTAATTGGATTTCAGCTAGATTTCTATGTTTGGATCTGGATGTCCATTCATTCTCACGCCTTGTGCATATCATCTGATTCTTGGGTAATCTGGAATTATCCAACGTTTACATTGATATGTTTCCCGATGCAGTTGGAAAGAATACTGTCAGCACCAACTGCAGAAATATGCAGGGTACTACAGTCTGCAGGAAGTAGTTTCCTTGACAAGCTTCTGAGTACAAACAATCATAATTATGAACGCAATCATCAGTTTGTTAACATATTTTTTCTAAACTTGTGTCGGATGCACTTAATTATCCTTAATGTGATGCTTGGTGCATTTTGGGTTCAGAAAATACATTGATTCTATTCAGGAAACTGAGATTGATTTATCTATGCTTTCAGACTGAGATACAGCAGAGCTGCTCTGTTCATCTAATCTTAACACGCCAAAATATTCTACTTTTCTGTTTTTATATATAAGGAAGCTAATAAATTGCTGTCAGGGGGAAATGGCTGTGGGTTGCCTTCCCTAGAAAAAAAAAATCTACAGGAGAAGTTACCGGCTATTTATAGTGAAAAAAAATGATGACAAGGCACAATCTGGTTCAGTTAAATATTTTTTACCGAATGGAAATTGTATTCACAGTATGCTGGATCAAAAGTATTTTCCTGGCAGGATATGGGGCAACTTCTGAAGTACATTGGCGCTAAAAGCCTTGGACCAAAACATGTACTGCTCTGGCGACTGGCATGGCATTGTTTATAATAAAAGAAAAATGAAGATCCCCAGTCTGGCATGGCATTTGTTTATAAATTAGCACATCAAATTGTGCTGCTATGACCATCGATCGATCGATCGAGTACAAGTAAAAAGCGAGCACAGGCAGGGCAGGCATGGATTCATCATCCATCCATCCATTCATTGCTGCATCTGCACGCCCCACCAATACCTTCTCCACCCCTACCCCACAAGAAAAGAGAAGCTGACCCCATGCTGCACTGTCATTGTAGTACTACCCATCTACGAACTGGTTGAAATTTCTTTTTCTTTTTCCTTTTCCTTTTCACTTTTTACCCACTGCACTCAATGTCAATAAATGTTTTTCTTGGTGAAGGTGAATGATCTGGGGTGAGGTTGATGGTTGCCATTGATTTCAGTGAGCAGTCCTGCACAGTTCTCAAGGCTGTACTGTACGGTATAGTCCCAACTCTTGTACTCCCTCCGTTCAAAAAAATATCGTTCTCGTTTTCCGAGAAACGGATGTCGGTAATTTTTATAAATAATAAATATCATCGATTAGTATCATAATTAGTATCATCGGAAAGATCTTTAGATCTAGTTTTTTAACAAAATTATTTGGAGATATAAATATTATACGTATTTTCTACAAATCAAGTTAAACTTGTGGTACGAACACTCAAAACGTCATTTTTTAGGACGGAGGGAGTAAACTTGAGAGGTGCAGGAGCCAGGTCAGAATACTATTGGGAGGAGGAAGAAATGAGCCGCAGCCAACGAGGCAACGAGGCAAGCACGACAGACAGCTACGACTCGGAGGGATCGATCAGTTCTTCAAGGACCTGCGGGTTGATGCCATGATTGCCCTGCACAACTTTCCCTTTCCCTTTCTCCCTGCTGCCGCCCTCCCTCCCGCCCGCAGGCGTCGCCGGCACCAGGTCGTCGTTGCCTTTCCGTGCCGGCCGGCCAAAGCATTTCTGCCGGTGGCGTGGTGTCCTTGGCAAAGCAAAGAATCCTAGTAGAGGAAAAAAGGTGACACACTGCACTGCAGCTTCGTGCTTGCTTTATTCCCCTTGCTTGTTCCAGCACCAGCTCCCCTGTCACTCCCATCCTGGCCATCCCCTCTTGCTTTCCCCATCCGCCAAACCCCATCGCCTGTTGCTGCGTTCGTCCGAGGCATTTCTACTTCTGAGGTCAAGAACAAGAACGAGTCCCTGAGGTGCTCAGGTGCGCCTGCTGCCGTTTCTTGGCTCCTGGTACTGTCGATTCTGTTTCTTGCGCTGTCTGTGCTGCTCCTTTTTTTTTTCTTTTCCCCATAGTCCATAGCCATTGTTGGTTGGATCCTTCTGCAGACGAAGCCTCGTGCTTCATCTCCTGCGAGTTCTTCCTTTCCTTCTGTATAGTTTTCATAGACACTATTTGATCTGCAAATTCCCGTAGCGGACCTGTTATTAGTAGTGCTATTAGTAGCCAGTTTTGTTTGGAAATCATTGAGCTTAGTTTATTCACGTAAAGTTGGTGAAAGATTGGTATAATTCGGTCATAAGATCAACTTAGTTTTATTATTTGTCCTTTTTTAGATAATGGAATAGCAATCCGGCCTCTGCATCAACTTAGTTTACATACGTATCAGTGATATGCCCATCCTTTTAACTTTCTTCCTTCCTGCACATTGTTACCCAACCTAGTTTCAATGCCATTTCTTTCAAAAGAAAAATAGTTTCAATGTAATTGGACACCATTTCAATACTGATCTGCCTCCTTTTTCTGCTCCCAGTTTAGATCTGCATCCTATCCCGGGGCTGAATCCAATCAAGGGGGGACAAAGATGGCACTTGATGCAAACAACATTCTGCTGCACATCAAGAGGACACTGCATTCTTCTATCAGGCTTGCCTACCAATCTGCCTCTGAGTATCCTGTAGTACTCGGCATCGGCATGCTGCTGCTGTTCCTACACAGACTCTGCCCTTCTCTCTTTACTTTCCTGCTGTCCTCGTCCCCGGTCTTCCTGCTAACTGCACTTCTTCTTGGAGCACTATTGAGTTATGGGGAACCAAGTGCTCCAGTGATGAGAGAGGACCAGAAAAAATCATCTCCTACTATATCCAAAATATCCATTACTGAATGTTCAGTAATTGGGGATGTTCAGGATGTCACCGGCACCCACATGTCAAGGAGTTCCTTTGAGAGCCCAGTTGTCTGCATCGAGGAAACAGCTTCCGATAGCATCTTCCATGATACCCACCGTGATGAGGACAGTATTGCCACACCCGTGTCTGCTGATGCCGTTCACTGTGCAGAAGCTTCTGAACTTGCCAAGAATGACGTTGTTATTGTGGAAAGAGAGGAGCATGTCAAGGAAGTCTGCGACAAGATTGAGCTGCAGCAGTTTCAGAGCAGCGCTGCTGAAGGTGTTTTGATTGAAGAGGCTGAGGATGCTGACATCAAGGTTCATGCAGCGACGAGATTTGAGTGCCCAGTTATGTACACTGGGGACAAAAATTCTGAAGGTGTTTTCCTTATTGATACCCAGTGCGATCAAGGAAATGTGACATCTATGTCCACCAACAGTGCTCTTAGTGCTGAATGTTCCGGGTTTGACAGGAATGGTGTCATTGCTGAAAGAGAGGAAGAGGAGCATGTTAAGGAAATCTGCGAGCAGGTTGCGCCGCCACAACAGTTTGAGAGCACCGTTACAGAAAGGTGTCACTATGAGTATGAAGTGAACAATCAGTATCAGTTCGGTGAACTCATGAGCTCATGTTGGCAACCTGTTACACGACAGGATCCTTGTTCTGATTCTGAATCTGATCTTACTGAAAGTTCTTCTGATGCATCAATCACTGACATCATACCGATGCTCGATGAACTGAACCCACCTGTAGACCTGGGTACTGATCATCCTTCCTCAAACTTCAGAGACGACCTGGATGCCGGCTCATCAGATGAAGATGAAGATGAAGATGAAGATGAAGATGACTCGGAGGATGGTAACCTCAGCTCAGATGAAGATGGGGCAGAAGAAGAGAAGAAAGACGATGGAAATAACTGGAAGAGCAACTCTTTGGATGCTGAAAATAATGGGAACATGGAGAGTCTGATGGCACGGCGAAGAGCAAAGAATGTTCTGAAGTTTGAACTTGACAGGAGGTTAATGGACATGCAGGCCGCTGATGCAGTTCAGAAAATGGAGGAGGCATCACGCTTCCGTGTTCAGGTGCCCTCCATTTCCACACCAAGACCCGATCCTTCAAATGATTCAGAGGATACAGTAGAGTTACCACAGATTCCTGATTCGGCACCATCTGTTCTGCTTCCCTGGAGGAAACCATTTGATGTTCTGTTTGACCAAATTGTGGACCGCGACAGCCGTTTGCAGGAAACTTGGACTCCTCGCTCAGGCTTTTCATCAGCACAGGGTAGGAAACGTGACAGCTTGTATGTAAGGCAGTCTACTTATCTGAGGCATCACAATGGCATAAAACCGGAGAAGTCTGAATCCAGTAAAGAGGATGCTTTTGACAATCACTCAGAAAGCGATTCTGAGCAACCACTTGACAACAATGGCAAGTTATTTGGCTCACTGGAACCACATATTGGTGATGAGATCAAAATACTAAGCGCGGCAATTTCAGATGTGTGTGTGCTAGAAGCAAATCATGAAATTAATGAGGGCAGCACTGATTCCATCAACTGCGCAAATTCCTTTTATGTCCAAAAATCAATGTCCACCACGTCAGATGTGAATGATTCAATTTGTGCAGGTAGTATGGGTCATTTTTCAGATTATAGCTATGCAAATTATGTATCTGTGATATTTACTCAAGTAGGGCTGATAACATGCAGGTAACGAGCAATTGGTATTGAGCTCTCTATCTGAAGAGCACAATACTACGGAGGAACATATGGTTGAAGTTGAAGAAGAAGGCTCGATGAGTGAAGTTAACTCGTTATTCAAGTGCCGCATGGACGAAGTACTAGTGCAGTCCATTTCAGAGTCTGGCATAGGTCAACCCTTGACGGTTAAACTTGAGCATGAGCTTAGTGATACTTTATTACACGCCGAACCTGGAACTGGAATACCTTTGATTGAAGCAAGATCAGTAGAAGATTTGAATTCACAGTTTGCTCAGCTCAATGGAGAAGCATTATTAGCACCCACTGCTTCTGTCCCCAGTCGTGATGATGGTCAGCCGATCCAAGACAGACCAACCGAAGCATTGCCTGTGGAAAATGGGGATACCGATACTGAAGATGGTCATTCTTCAGACTACTCGCTTGACGACGGTCCAGTGGCTGCGAAGATCGAAGGTGAAGGTGAACCGAAGGAGCTGGAAACTCAATATAGTGAGCTTCCTGTTGTAGAAGCAAGCTCGGTTGAGGAGATGAGCTCACTGTTCAGGCAACTGGAAGAAGCAGCAGCAGCAGGGCCTGCACTGGTGCCTGCTGGTAGTTCAGAGTCAGAGCACATTTCTGTGAGTGAACACACTGGTGATGGTGAGACAGAGACTGATTGTGTTTTGCTAGCTACTGATGGAAAACCTGCTGCTTGGGAAGATACCAACCCTACTTATGTGCAGTTAAGCATCGGCAGTGACAAGATGAAAATTCCTGGAGATGGTGAAGTAATCCTGGACGATTCAGCTGGGCTGAACTCGGGACGGCGTGCTAATGAAGAAGGCACATCTGGATCCGATGACACCAAAGTATTTGAGGCCAAAGAATCATTTGAGAGCGCTTAATCTACTCTTACTGATGAAGTGCAGTCAAGCTGCTGAATAGATGTGTGGGAGTGGGAGTGATGTTTGGTCACAGGGTGCAGTGCTGGTAACCGGCTAAGTCGTGAAGGTGGTGGATGGGAGACATCGTCTTGTCAGATGTATAATTTTTTGATCTACGGAGAGAATGGAGTGCGCATGTCTATGTTGATTTTTTATTTTATTTTTTTGTGGCGGGGGGTGGGGGGTTTAATTCGTCCGTTCATACTTCTTCCTTTTCTGTTTGCTTGGATGATGCACAAAATAGGGTGATTCAGTTTGATGGTAATAGCATGGATCGCTGGTAGTTTCATGTGTCAAGTGCCAAGTGCGGGTTTTAGGCCATCCTCAGTGGGGTTTTATGGCTCAGTTACCAACACACCCAGTTTTTGGAAACAGTGCAGAAGAGTTTCATTCTCATGAAATTATCTCTCCTTTCCATAAAACTCTCACAATCTCTCTTCATTAACGTAGTGTCATATCAGCGTATTTAATGTTCATAAAATTTTATGAACTCCTATTGAGACTGGCCTTATATGTAGTATATTGTATACATGGTTTTTTTTAAAAAAAAAAGGTTTCTCCCACTTTACTGATCATAAAGCGTACAATACATGCTCAGCTCCAAGCGTATAACACACACACACACACACACAAAAGGCGTCAAGGCCGACAGGTTTACTAACAACCCAAGAGAACCCAGGTTCAGCAGTCTGATGGATCACAGACAGCGCTGGAGACGAACGCAGAAGGCTGGCTGAGACACCAATGTTCGTGCACTCGATTGATTCCAACAGATTCGAGAGGCGGTTGAGTTAGTTGCTCCCATCTCCAGCTGTTGATTCTTCTTGTTGTTTTGGTTTCATGTGTTTATTACCGATGCGTACTACTAATAACTATGTAATTATGCTAAACAATTGCTGTTACTGCACCGGTAACTAAGTAGATCTGGGAAGAACGTCATCACACGTACGCACCCCTAGTTCCTAGCTAGTGGTGGTGAGGTAGTTGCTGATCCAGATGGTAACTGCAGGAGTCGTTGGAAGAAGAGGAGGATGAAGAAAAAGACTGGAGAGGGTAAATATGTAGCTCGTTTGCGCGTTGGATGACGACTGGAAAGGTGGTTAGCTCCTCCAAATACTGCAAGCGGACCGCGTGTGCAGTGGCTGACTGTCTCAACTCTGAAACTCTGAACTCTGAACTCTGAAAATTTGGTAAGTAGGCCTATGTAATGTAATGTAACCGACAGATCTGGTTTCTTATTTGTAGTTGCATGCGATGCGTGCACATATTATAGTATATGTGTTCATGGTCTACGCGTTTTCGTGCTTCTGCAGCTGCTTGGCTTTACTTAATTTTTTGTGCGTGCTTCTTGTGGTTATGATATGATATGAAGCTTGAGAGGAGTTGGGACCAATTAATTTGTGCGCTACAGAAGAGAACAGAAGAGACTTGACCGGCCGGCACTGCACGATTTAAAGCTGACAAACGAGAGAATAGGTCAGTGCGTTACGTTATTATAATAATTATGTACGTTAATAATAGCCTTGCTTGATAAATGCTAGAAACATTAATCAAAACACCATTAAATGTATGGACTCCGTAATTGTAACCATTAGATGGCCCTATAAAATTACCCACCCTGCCATTATTATATTATAATAAGAAAAAACCAATATTACTTTAAATCTACGTATTTGCCGCGGGGTATCATTGAAGGGTTGTCGCGAACCTCAGGAGATGTTCAACGGAGTAGCAAAAAATAAGGCGCCGCCTGAAGACGATGGCTAGCTCCATGCGCGGCACAGTCGCCGCCGGGAAGAAGCTGACTATATATGGTCGCTGTGCCAAGCAAGCAGGCTGGAGATCGCCAACGCAGCTCATGCACGTATCTACATATACTCTGCCGGCGCCCTTGCTTGGATCGACGGCAATACCGGTGAGAATTCCAGCAACCTGGAGCAACATGCAGCACGCGGGTTCTATTACAACGCGTTGGGGGGAGCAGCAATGCTGCGGCACGTGTGCGTCTTGATGCCTGCACTTCCTGTCGACGAAGCAAGTGGAGGGCCAGGGACGCCTACAACTAAAAGGTAGCCACCAAGGCGCCATCTACCAGATCTGCAATTGACGGCTGAAGTGAGCGAGGTGCAAGCATGGCAGGCTGGCTGCGCGCGGCGTTCGTGCTGCGCCATCGTCTAGAAGGACAAGTACACGAGCAGCCATATATCTTGGACTCCAGGCAGAGGAGATGGATGCCTTGGCGTTGGATCCAGGACCGGCCTCTCATATCTACTCCGTGCATTAGAGTAGGGCACCCAGAAGCTGCCATCGATCAATGCATCGACGCCAAGCGATTTGAAACCCGGGTGACGCTGATGCACAAAAGGGCTTCGATCCGGCCTGATGATCACATCTTTGGTCGTCGCATGAGGAACGCCAAGGCCAAGCCTCTTGGCTCTCCGTCAATCACGTGTGCGAGCATCATTGGCACGACAAGCTAGCTAAGGAGATGTACGGCAAGAAAAACGAACGAACGTGGGAACACACATGCCACCGGTGCCACGACGTCTGATGTGCACGGCATCTACATAACGCTTGCACCGGCCTAAGTGTATATTAAAGGTATGTTCATCTTGCAAGATCTCATAATTACGGTTTAATTCAACTCCTGTGACGTACATGTTATAGTTCTTATGACCATTATGTATAGTTTTCATTTAAATTTTAATGTCCTTGAATTACTTTGGACAATTTTTTATGTAATCCTTAGACCATCAGATATAAATATTTTTATTAACTTAATAGTAATGTCACCGAATTACTTCAAATTACATGCTAATGATGCTAAAAAAGGAGACCATGATCCATGGAGTTATCAATAAAACCCATATGGAAAATTTCAAAACATCCACAACTAATTATAAAAGATAACTAAACTAAACCAATAATATTTTTTATAAATTGTCCATCTCTATCATTATAAATGATAAGGTTTTGACCCTTAAGTTTGCACTCAAATTTCCCATACATGGCACTATGAAAGATAATGTAATGTATTTTTATACCTATATATAATTTGTACCAAAATTATCCATCTCAACCATTATAAAAAATTAACAAATTCTATTAAATCTACAAGTAAATGCTAATATAAGCGATTATGAAAAATTCAACATCCATAAGTTAAAACTTACATTGGTATAAATATTTATATTTTATAAGATTGGAAATATATCCCTAGCAAACTATGTAGTAATAACACTTGCACTTCACTTTAAGTTATATTAACACTCATGACAATAAATGTTATACTAAGTCGTTGTCTTAAAGAATGTTTGAACATTTTGATTGAAACAATATATCATATCAATATTAGCAACTTAATTTTTAGAACTATATGTTTAATAAAATAATACTTATACGATATAATAAATTCAACATCTTGAATGCCATGGTGCATGCTGAAACATCTGTTTATGTCATTCTCAAAATAAACAGGGTAGCCTAGGACCTAGGATATTCTTTTAATAAAATTAAACATGAAAATTTTTAATAAATGATACAATAAGCACTAGAACTTTAAATTAATATATACATTAAAAAATATTACAACAACTAGATCAAAAACTAAATGTTAAAGTACACATTTTTCAATATATTACATAAAGAGATGAAATAAGGGTTTACGTGCCTTAAGTTTATTTATGTTTCAACTAAATACATATGGTGCTATATGAAACCGGTACAAATAAAAAGTTGGATCCTAAAATTCTTTCAAATATCTAAAAATTTTGCTATCAAATCAATAGACTAATCGCCATTGTAAATAATAGCTATTGTATCTCATCGAGGAATTAATAAGCTTAAAGTTTGGGAGAAAAGAATCAAAATTGAGGTTCATGTCATCAAAATATAGATTGCATATAAAACTATCATGGTTTACAAAAATGTTTCATCTAAATGTATATTGGAGATTCACATAGGTGCTATGTAAAAGACCTATGGATATGGATGAAAAGAATATATAAAACAATATTTAATACATTATCACAATTGAATATATACTATAGAGTACCAATTATAGCTATTGTTTTAGAACATTAGGGAAGAGAAAACCTATTTAATATAAGTAATTCTTATTATTTAGTGTCTCATAAGATTCTAACCTATGGAGAGCACACGATATCTACATAATCGCTGGTCGGCCGCACTTATAGACCAAAGGTACGATCATCTTGCTACATCCCATAATGGCCATTTAATTTATCTCCTGCAATGCATATAATATGATCCTTATTTTTTTTATGGAAACTGTGAGGCAAAGCCTCCTAGAAAATATATTAAAATTAGAATAGAAAGATTACAAAGCAGGGAGCTAACCAACGGACTATAATTTTTATTCTAATTTTAATGTTCTTGGATTAGTAAAGCACGAATAAGTTTTGATATAATCTTTATTGACCATCAAGTACAATTTTTTGTTAACCTAATAATAATGTTAGTGAATTAGTTCAAATTATGTGCTAATGATGCTAAAGAAATAGGGGAACCATGATCCGTGGAGTTATCAATATAGCCTCTATTGAAAAATTCAATAATTAAACTAATCTAATAGTTTTTTTATAGAAGATAATTAACTAATCCAAGATTTTTATAGTTAAACCTAATAATCATGTTACTGAATTAGTTCAAATTCATGTCATCAAAATATAGACTACAGCTAAAACTATCATATTTAAGCAAATATTTTAACTAAATGTACATTGGAGCTACGAAGAGGTGCCATATAAAGGAAAACGTTATATATGGATGAAAAAAACATATAAATCAATATTTGATATATTATCATATTTTAATATAGACTATAGAGTACCTATTATAGCTATTATTTTAAAACATTAGCGAGGAGAAAAATTTATTTAATATCAGTTCTTATAAGATTCTTGCGAGAACGGGTTGGTTAGTTATAATAATTATGTATGTAATAGCCTTGCTTGTTGCTAACTCAATACACCATCTGTATATGTGATGTAAAATGTAGGCCCTTTTCCATTAATTTTGTGCTAGTAAATCACATTTCTCTAAATTTGATCAAGTTCATAGAAAAAATAGGGTGACATATATGCATATACAAATACCATGCATGTCAGGCTTATGAAACCAGCCATAAAAGAAGCCTTGATATTGCCATTATTGGTGTGGTTACTGTGGCAGATCTTATATTGTTATATATCTTTTTATAGACACGGTTCAGAGTTAGAAAATATCGAGTTTCAGAGAAATGAACTCGAGAGGGTCAATAAAACTCAATCAGGTTTTGTTTGGCTGCACATAAATACATCTCAATCTACATGGTTTGAGAGGAATTAAGGTGTATTTTAAATTTAAATTCTATCTCAATCCCTCTCAAACCAAATGGATTGAGGTGTATTCATGCGGTCAAACAAGACCTCAAAGGTTTATAAAACTCGGCCATGCTATTACTGAACGAGAAGCGATCGAATGGGGAAAAAGCCGGAGATCGAGCATGCAATTCAGAATCAGATAGAATAGACAGCCGTGCGTGCCAGAAACAGAAACTGAAACTGAAACAGCTGCCTGCCTGCCTGCCTGCCTCAATGAGACAGGTTGGTTACTGTACTTTGGTAGGTGGCTTAGCCTCCAAATGGACTCGTGACACTGACACTGCAAATTCTGCATTGCCTCCAAGGGAACGAAACGGTGGAGAACACTAACTCAACACACCTAGCAGCAGGCTGGCACTGCAAATTCTGCATTGCATTGCCTGGAGTGGACAAGCATAACAGACAAGGAAGAGGATATTCGTACTCGGAACACGTAAGGGGTTAGGTAGGATTAACAAGGTGGTTAGCGGCCGGGGTTAGGTGCACTATGTATGTCCTAGGAAGGATCCATGCTAATCCGTAGTACTCTGTTTCTGACTACCACTGGAGGATGCTAATCTGCACTTAGTTTATGACCTCTGATCTTGATCTTCATCTTGATCTTGATCTTAGATCTCCCCCCCCTCTCTCTCTCTCTCATTTTTTTAGCAGGTCTTGTTTGAAAACGTACTTCATTATCCAACAAAAATGTGTTTGAAACGTACTAGCCTTCTCCTCCAGACTCCAGAGTCGGAACTCTGATGAAGACTTGGAACAACGAGAGCAGCAATCTGGAGTATTTCATTTCATTGTTTGCTTAATTAAATATGGGCGTCACTAATTGAATGACACTGATGGTTAATTGTGGATGCCTGGATGGACTAATAATACTAAATAAACTGATGGGAGTAATTTGCTGAATGCAGCGCTTCTCATCTGGTGGGTGGGTGTATGTGAAAAGAAAAGATGCCGCCTCCCGAATTGAAGGGAAGAGCCTTGCACGCGTGGACCGTCCGTCACAGACGACCAAAAAAGAAAAGGAAAAAGAAGAGGCCACTGTCACGGACCTGCTTGCACACAGTGACACGCAGTAGTTAGCAAACGCCCCAAACTTAACATGGAGGAGTCTGCATCTGACACGCATTCGTCGGCGATAAAATATATACTACTAATGAGTGTTAGAGCAAGTACATACATTACTACACGTAAGGGGTTTTATACTCCGTCTCATATAGTGCCATGTAAGATTTTTACTAATATGGAGGAAAGAGGGAAAAAAGTTGTTGTTTCATAAAACAACCACCTCATAAGCTAAAATTTAGGACTATAAGACAACTTATATACCATTGTATAAGTGGTTATTGTCATGTATCTAACAACATTACCTTATTGCTACACAGCATGGATACGGATACGTGTATCGGTATCGGATGGATACGGATACGCGGATACGTTATTTTTCTAAAAAAATTACGATACACGGATACGTTTCACTAATTTTTTTAATATAAATAGATGATGTATATTTAGATTTTTCAAAAATAGTAGTAGCTTAGCAATTTTGTCAATACTTATAATCCTTTATCTCTAGCTCATCTTTCTATATTTTAATTTTTCTACACTCCAATAGCCAAGCATATCTATCATATTTTCAAAATCCAAAAGCTGAACACATAATACTAAGAGTCTTTAGTTTGTTATGCCAACTTTAGAGAAATTAAGTAAAGATGTGTGTTTGTGTTGCGATTACAAGGTCACAACATAACCTAGATTTTCTTTTTATTCGGGATACTTCATGGATATGTATCGGTCTAATTAAGTATCCAAAATTAGTTTTTTTATTTTTATTTAGGATACTTCGGGGATACGTATCCGCCGTGTATCCTTCGAGTATCGGTATCGGATGCGTATCCGGTACATGAGAATGCGGCACCCACTTGAAGTATCGGGGTATTGTAGCTATTAGATATGTGTCGAATATGTGTACGAGTTGGGTTACGTTAGGACTTGAGTTTTAGGGGTTAGGATAGAGTTAGAGTCGGACTCTGTATCCTATGGGGCCATAAATATGAGGCAACCTCGTAGTAACCTAGACCGACTTGGTGGCTGGTTTGGGTAGCGGCGAGGTGCGGGATCGGCCGGATGCCGGTGTAGCTACTGTTTATGGGGGAGGAGCGCCCGTAGTCATGGTGGATTAGACACATCGCTGAACCTCGTTATGCCTCGGTGGTTCTCGAAGACGTCATCTTCTTCTATGAGTGATTAAGTCAGCGCAGTCGGTTAGTAGATCAGTTTGGGTCTAGATTAACCGTGCACTTTAACAAGTGGTACCAGAGCCAATTTCATAGAAGAAGATCGTGGGAGGATGGATATGTTCCACACCACGCAAGGCTCACACGGGTGTGTCCGGAGAGAGGACATGGCGCAAGGTGGAGCATGACGGCGATCGACGACTCGATCGGTGGAGTTGTAAACTTCGAGCTGGTGGCTCGGACCGTCCAATGGGCTGCAATCAACAGGGATCCGTCCAGACGTGGAGATCGGGTTGATGGTGGCTGGAGGCTGCTGTTCGATAGGGGTCGATCAGACGTGATGACCAGGTTCGACGGTGCGGCTGGAAGACGTCGTGGATGAAGACGGCGGCTTTGACTCGCGATCAAATTGATGGGAGTTCGATTTTGATTGGGGTGATCGTTGCAAGATTAGCAACGATGGTGGCATAAGCCATGGTGGACTCGGTATGTTAATAGAGGTGGCTTGTTTGAAGATTACCTGACTGCGATTGGAGTTGGTTTCTCGGTGATCAAGGTTCTGTGGTGCGAGGATGACATGCAACTACGTGCATGCGGCGGTACATGAGATGCGTATATGGAAAAGTTCAGAGAGATGCGGAGCAGGAATTTGATTTTCTTGACCAATCGTGTAGGACTTGGATTCCTATTGCAATCGTACTGTACACCGTTTGGCCTTAAAAGAGGTGCACGGCCAATTATTTTGCATGTGTACATGCATGTGGACGTGTAGGAGGTGGTTGCATGTGTTATCGATGGCTCACGGAAGACGTCACCGAGTAGGGAGGGGACTGTCAGCGCAGCTGTAGGAGAATCGAACAGAAAAAGGAAAGGGCGGAGGAGTTCGGCTTGTTCGGGACTCAGATATGCGTTCATCCTGACCTCTATAAGATGCAAAGAAGTCTATGGGATTGCAGACCAATAGCAATGAGTTGTTCGTGACCGACATGTGATGGTTGAAGAACAGGGCGGTGCTCAAGCGGGTTGACTTCGTCATGTGCGAACGGCGGGACAGTCGATGGGGCTTGTGAGCGGCGCGGCTATGGCGGAGAGACTGGTGGTGATATGCTAGTCATACCGTGAGGCAGAGACGACGACGAGATCATCAGCGACGACGACGTAGGAGCGTGGCAGTTGATGGAGTTCTTCGTCCTCTGTGGCATGGCGACACGTGGCGCGAGCTCAGGATGCGGCTATGCATTGGAGGAGTTTGCGTGCTTCCAGGGCAGCAAGATGCGCGGATCGATTCAATTGCATGCAAGAGTGGATCAAAGGGCGTCAAGGGCTGAGTTGGAAGAAAGTATAGACGGTGACGTCTATGCTTGCAACTGGAGTAATCTGGTTGGTCAATCTGCAGGAGGCTACGGTGTAAGACGTCGGCGTAGCATTGCAGCAGGAAACTGAAGAGCATGCTAGTATAACAATTTCCATGTGACTCGGATGGTGGTTGTGAAACTCTCGGTGTCACGTGTGCAGTCAGGGCGAGTATGATATTGGATTCAGTTAGCTCGTATGATGTCTAACGAGGAGCAGACGTGCTTCAGGAGTCAAACATGTCAGAGCTGGAGAAGAATCTAGTTTTACTCAATAATGGCTGTGGTGATAAAAGAGAAGAGGTCACAACTGCAGGTGGTACTCAATAGTGGCTATGGTGATAAAAGAGAAGAGGTCACAACTGCAGGTGGAGTCATGAAGTATGAAGTTGTAGGACTAGCGGAGTCTCTTGTTCGCGGTGGGTCTACGATCAGACTCATCGGGTAGCTAGCTCGTGTGGAGCTGTGAAGGCAATAACTCAGTCCGGGTACACGGAGGTTCGCGCATGGACGACTTCAAGATGGCGTGCATATTCGCCAAGGTGGGGTTTGTTAGATATGTGTCGAATATGTGTACGAGTTGGGTTACGTTAGGACTTGAGTTTTAGGGGTTAGGATAGAGTTGGAGTCAGACTCTGTATCCTAGGGGGCCATAAATATGAGGCAATCTCTGTAGTAACCTAGAGAGACGACTTGGTGGCTGGTTTGGGTAGCGGCGAGGCCGCGGGATCGCCCGGATGCCGGTGTAGCTACTGTTTATGGGGAGGAGCACCCGTAGTCATGCCCCCGATGATTAGGCACATCGCTGAACCTCGTTAAAAAACATCGTGCCTCGGTGTCGTTCTCGTTTGCGCATCTTCTTCTATGAGTGATTAAGCTTCCGCGTTCGTCGGTTAGTAGATCAGTTTGGGTCTAGATTAACCGTGCACTCTAACAGTAGCCTTATTGTATGTATAAATTAAAGACTCTAAAATTACTATACAATAAATTTAAAAGACAATCTATTGTAGTTGTTATCTTTTAAGTCATCTCATAATTACATGCTATCATATAAGACTAGCTTTGAGACAAGAGGGTACGTAGGCATGCATGTTTCACAATAGAGAAACAAGGTCTAACGTCTTTCTTTTTATATAAAAAAGAAATGAGGAAGAGCGGCAGTGTGGAACGAACCTTCTCTTCTCTTTCTCTGCCTCAACCCAACAAATCTGCATGCAGCTGGCTTCCATTGTCATATCCTCGAGCTCTCAACTTCGTTATTATAATAATAATAAGAACAAAGAAAACTGTCATGATCAAATCACAACAGCTCCCTGCATAGAAAATTAAGAACAAAACAATATACTCAAGAATTTTACTACATATTTAATTCATTTAAAGCCGTGAAGTAAGAAAAAGAGCGCGAGATGACCGTTTCCCTCGTGTCCCTTTCTTTCATTTCATTTCATGGCTTCTTTTTCTTCTTCGTCGTCGTCGTCGTCAAACGCGGCTCGCCCTCACGCCTCCATAAAACGACGAGCGCAACGTTCACTCCCACGCCTCGTCTCGCCTCAGTCGTCTGCGTCCCCTCAACCTCAACCAGAGCTCAGCTCCTGCTCCTGCACTAGCTAGCTCCACTCCACCACCGTGCCATGGCCGACCGCGTCCACCCGGCGCCACCACCTCCACCGCCGCTCTCCTCCTCCTCCTCCCCGCCTCATCAGCCACACGACCAGGACCAACGCGCCGCCGCCGCCGCCGGTGCGGTGCCGCCTCCGCCGGCGGAGACGACGACGCCGCTGCAGCTGCACCCGTCCTTCTCGCGCCCGCCGGGGCCGCCACCGGGGACGTACATCGTGCAGATACCCAAGGACCAGGTCCTCCGCGTGCCACCCCCGACCGCGCGCGCCGCTACAAGCACCTCTCATCCCGCCCGGCGCGGCGCCGCGCGGTGCGCCGCGCCTGCTGCTGCGCCTGCGCCGCCGTGCTCCTCCTCGTCGCCCTCGCCGCCGCCTTCGCCGGCGCCGTCTACCTCGTCTACCGCCCCGCGCGCGCCGTCCTTCACCGTCCCCGCCCTCTCCATCCACGGCCTCGACGCCGCCTCCCTCGCCGCCTTCCTCTCCAACTCCAACTCCACCACCACCGCCACCCTCTCCCCGCGCCTCGACGCCACCGTCCGCGCGGACAACGCGCGGAACAAGAAGGTCGGCGTCGAGTACCGCGGCGGCGGGACGGTGTCCGTCTCCTACGACTCCGGGACCGCGCGCCTCGCCGACGGCCCGTGGCCGGCGTTCCGGCAGCCACCGAGGAACGTGACGGCGTTCCCGGTGACCATGTCCGGGCGGGGCGTGCGGCTCACGGCGGACCAGGCGAGGCGCATCACCGACGAGGGGGCCGCCGGCGCCGTGCCGCTGCAGGTGGAGGCCGACGTCCCCGTGCGCCTCCGCTTCGGCGGCGTGCTCCGGACCTGGACCGTCCGCGTCAGGGCGAGGTGTGAGGTGAGCGTCGATAGGCTCGACGGCGACGCCGTCGCGGTTAACCGAGGGTGCAGGGTCAAGGTCAGGCCGCTCTGGTGGTGGTGGTGATCGCCGCCGGCCGCCGGCCGCCGGCTAGTGGTCGTCATCAGCTACTGCTTCTTGCTGCACTTACTACTGGCAGCAACGGTGCATTGAGCACGGTTGTTACTGCTTGTCTCTGTGAAGATACAGTAAATTGATTTAGAGGGATTTTTTGGCCATCTTTAATTTGGATTTTCACGTAAATGCAGAGAGTAAAATTCAGTAGTTGTACTCGGTATAATATAAACTTCCCCCTATATTTTTTCTCTACTGTATTATATTGTACAAAAAAAATAGAGGAAATAATCAGAGCATTTCGCTGTGTGTTGAGGGCTGCTGCTGTGAAAATGTGATGCAAAAGACTTCAGTTCAGCCACCGTGGATGTAACTCTGCAGTCTGTATGTACGTAGTCTCGATCTGTGGCCAAGTCAGTCAGCTGTTTCTGTCTTCCTGCCCGTGCTGTCACCAACTTATTACCAAGTCCTCTTTCTTGGCGTTTATTGTGTTTTCGAAACAAACAAAAAAAACAAATAATCTTCTTCATGAGCTTGCTTGGCGTTTGTCTAATGTCCATACATACATGTGTAAGCATAGGAGTGTATGACATATGTGATGATAACCGAGATAATAGTGGCTGATCGGCTGTTTTGTCCATGTCTTGATGACCCTGTGCTGGGTGTCGCATAGGCAGCAGCAACCTGTAACCTGTTTTCGGTTTCTTGTGTCACAAAGTAATTTATTTGCACGCACTCACTAGAACTGAGTAGTATTTTTCGTCCATTATATTAAAATATACTTTCTCCATCCCAATTTATAAGACATTTAATTTTTTTTTAACATCAAGTTTGACCACTCGTCTTATTAAAAAAATTTATAAAATATTATTTCATTTGTCATGGCTTGCTTTAATTTATCAAATGAAAGTTCTTCAACAATAACTTAAATTTGACTATATTTGCACAAATCTTTTGAATAAAACGAATATTCAAAGTTAAAGTGAAAAAAGTCAAACGTCTTATAATTTGAGATGGAGGAAGTACTCCTAAGGCATTTCGACTTTTTTATACAAAGTTTTTGTTACACACCTAAGTATATCCTTTGTCTAAATACTTAATGAAAAAAACCTACTCACTCTGTTCATACATCAATTTCTAGAATTGTCTTAAGCTGATTTTCTAAAGTTTAACCGGATTTGTAAAGCACATCTGCACATGAGTTTTCCTAGCCTCATATCATCAACATGATTATGATTATTCAAATGTACCAAAATCTAGGTGCTAGTTTCCTCTAAAATTCAAAGGTGAGATTTAGCTTTCCCCTTTTTGTCTATGTACTGCTTTTCAGAAAACGTTAGTTTCTATCTTACTTCCTCCACTTGCAAATATGGATCCATTATTTAATTTTATCCTAAGCCAAAACTCTCTAAATTTTTTCCTTTTCATTTATTTATTTAGGAAATCTTAGTCTGCATCTTAGCACTTAAGGCTCAAACAATAGCTAGCGCGACGCGAGCTATGAACCATTCAACAAAAGGAGCGTTTTCATACATGTACTGATGTACACATCACCCTCACATCACCTACTGATTTAGCCCGACTGGCCGACTTTTGCTACCGTTTCAGGCTTTCAGCACTGCGTCATCTGGGTTGTTAAACCTTTCTGTCAAAGAAAAAAAAAAGTAGTGCAACAACACCTGGATGATGCATTTTATTTTCTCTAAGGCATACTATACCTACTTTGTGACACAAAAAATAATACTATTGGAATTGTATTAAAGATATCTATTTGTGGTTATGATTTTATATGTCACATAAATAGCATTATTAATGGGGTATTGTCTTCTCTGCCCTCGGGAAAAAAACTAGTAATTATCTGTAAAAATATTATCCTTATAACGAAATGAAATGAGCGGTTTTAGTGTTATTAACTGGCAGACATATCGATAGTTTTTGTTAATTTTTTTTCTTGATCGCTGTTAATTAGCTGGCTCTAGCTGGCTTTAGTTGCATCAGCAAATTAAGATAAGCAGAGCACGTCAAGCAAGTAACTCCAGGGATCAACAAATTAAGCAGCTGTTCCGCATTGATTCAGAATGAATAGCCAAGTCAGACGCCATTATTCAGGCCTGGAGTGATCATTCATACCATTTCATTTCATTTGAAGCACAGTGACGATGCATAAACAATTTTTGTTCATTAGGAGGATAATAAGGGGCGGGGATGTTCTATGTGACCAATTTAATTTATTGGCATTAGGCGTAACTGCTCCGAGCAATTTGTTTAAGTTCTCCAAATAATGTCTTTATTTTAACCGGGTTCCGTGAATCTGATACCGGAGAATTTTCAGTTAGAAGTCACCATTGACGACTTACTGTGTCCCGATGTCAGTCAGCTCCGTAGGTGTAGTAGTGCTTGTCATAGCTTTCGTTTTCCAGCAGAGTCGTGTCATGCTGCTTTGGTTTTTGCTCACGTTTTTAGAGTACTAGTTGACTTTCTACAACTGCTCCGACGGAAAAAGATGGCAGTATACAAAACCGTATAGTGTTGTCACACAGTTTCTTACCTTATCTCTGAAGTACAAAGAAGCAAGCAACACTGAAGATCAAAACAGCATGACTGAATCCAGGATTAACAAGCGACAAGATAATCCCTTGCACAAGCTTTTCATTCAGTGCTCTAAATATGTTCTCCAATCCCAGACGAGTACCACCAGCTAGCACAGGATTGGCTCTACCAGTCTAGGTTGATCTGCTACTGTCACAGGACAGAAAATAAGCTCTACGAGTTTGTAGAGGCTATACATATTACGCCACAACTAGAAGTCGCAGCAGCCTTCCCCTCACCCCAAAAGGACCATGTACTACCACCAGGTGCCACCATCAACCGTATGTACACGACAAAAGACAGCCTGCAATCTCACTACCTATCATCATCATCCCTGAGCCTGCACCATCACTTCTTCCTTCCCTTGGAAGCTCTGGCCGCCCTGGAAGCACCTGCAGAAGACACCTCTTGAGCGGTTTCGACTGCTTCGGCTTTTGCTCCTCTCACAGTCCTCGCCCTCCTAGGAACCGCCACCGTGAACGGTCCTGCATTGAGATTACCTTCCACCAGTTCAGCTTTCACTCCCTTGCGTCTCTTCCTCGAAGAACGATCTTCCACCAGTTCAGCTTTCGCTCCCTTGCGTCTCTTCCTCAAAGAACGGTTGGCTGATGCGGTTCCATCTTCATCATGCTCATTTGCATCATCATCGTCACCATCGACTTCACCCTCCTGACGGGGCCATTCAGTGCCACAGCCAGGACAGGCTCTTGAAGCCTACATATGTGAACAGCATAGAAAACATTGGCTTTGAAATGAACATGAATGGAACTGTGTGGACTAATAACTAGGCATCTATCTACCTTGCGCTGTGAGAATTTCTTCTTCAAACAGTACTCATGAATTCTTATGTTGCATCCCTCATTAGGGCAACTTGAAGCCTGTTATGGACATAGAAAATAATCACATCAACATGAAAAGGCTATACATTGAATTAGAAACAGGAACAGGGCTACAGAAAACCACATAAACCATTGCATATCAGTACCTTGATACAAGATTCATTGCAGACAATGCATGATGGGATATCATTTGCACGGAACCAGCTTCGAAGATCAAGAAATGATCTGATGCCCAGACCAATCTTGCCTGTGGAGGTGAATGTTAGCCAACGATCCCTTACCAGTTCATCAATAGTTTTCTCTTTCTGGCTCAGTTTGAAGTCCGTGATGCAAGATGGAAGGCGGGATTGGCTGTGCTGTGAACCCCCATCTAAAATTATGACCTGGGAACAGAGCAGTCAGCAACTCATGATAACACATCACGATCAAGATTGGCAGTCAGTAGGGATAGTGCTCCCTGCCATAATCATGACAAAAAGAGCACTGACAAGTGGATGACATGCTGCAGTTATGTGAAACTGTTGTAGCCTTAGCAAATTGCTTGTGAAGTATAATTATTTAAAGGTACACCAAGCACATGACCACTGAGCACAGGCAGATATAAGACCATACAGTGGTGAATCAATACACGAAAACCTATGAATCATGTGCCCAAAACGATTGTGCAACAAACCTGGTTGTCAAGCCGCACATTGAGAGCATCAATGCAGGTTATGGTCCCATCATTTCCAGCTTCCTGAACAATTGCTTCTAACTGCCATAAAAACAATTGGTGGTACAATTACATGAGCATATGTAAAAGTTGACACAGCATGCATAGCGTCAGATTGAACTATACAAAGCAAGCTATCACATACCAGCCCCTTGTAGTATGCAACTTGTGGCACAGAATACTTTGTTCCGAGCTTCGATTCTTCATCAGCAATGTTATTCACTACTCCATAGTACACTATTCCATCATATTGGTTCATGCATGCTCGCAACTCAAACTGCAGAAATGCTAACTCCTTGTTGACCTTGAGAAGTGTATCATTGAACAGCTGCTGATGAGTAGCTGCAAGCCATGGGAAGTGATATAAGTAACTGCAGAAAAGAAGCTTGGGCAAAACTGAATTCAGGTAGGTTTAATCCGCTAAAACTCAGTAAAGCACTCTTGCATAACCTGTCCTACTCCTAGATATATGCGGTTCAGCCAATCAACCAGACCTCTGATCCCAAATGCCAAACACCACTGAATCAGAATTATCTATTCAAAAAAAAAAATAACTTTGGGTCCTATGTCATCTGAAGTTATTATTTGAGATAATGAAATGACAGATGATGTGAGTATGAAGCGATTGTGATAGGTTTATTGTTTGACCATCCATGAAACAGTAAAGTTTGAAAGCCGAGAACAGTGTCCACTTTAATGCAAGCGCTATATGCATGGCAGTACTCAAGCTGAGTTTTTACAGAAACTAGGAATAATAAAGCAGGATCAGACTTGTAAAGAACATGCAGCATCACATAATGAAACTACAGGGTAGGATGCAACCGACCATGCTTTTTTCTAGATTTTCATCACAACCCACCAATTAGACAGGTAAAGATGCATAGACCACATTCCAGAGAAAAGGCACTAGCCAGCAACAGGTTGGGATGCCAGAGGGATATTTTTCAATTAATTAAGTGGCAGGTAGAGATAGGTTGATGCCCCTAGGTCAAATCCTCACTAAGCCAGCCTTCCATAAATTGTCCTAGATACATACATGGTTCGGACAATCAACCAGACCTCAGCCGCAATGAAAATAACTCGGAACTCTTCTCCTATCCAGGGCAAAGTAAAGTCGGGTTCACAGTCAGGCGAGGTTATTGTTCAAAAGTGATGATGAATTTTTTTAGAAAGTACAAAGTGATGATGAATTTACGATAGGCTTATTATTATTTGATCATACAAGAAAGAGTAAAGCATGGAAGCAAAGAGCAGCGTCCATTGTTAACGCTAGGTTGCTAGAGTCCACATGCACATCAGTACTCAAGAAGGCGAGTTTTTACAGCAATCAAGAGCACAACAACAGGAGGATCGGACGGACTCGTAGATACAGCCAGCCCACCACGCTCGTTCGTACTCAGATTTCATCAAAACCCACCTGTTACTAGACAGCTAAAGATTCCATCCAAAGGAAAACCCAGCAGCGGCGGCGCAACAGTCGGGTTATAATCTGCTAGAGGAGCATTTCGTCGAGCAGCTGGGCCGCCGCTAGTGGAGGCCGTGGTCCGTGGACGAGCAGGGGATGGCGTACCGGGGTTCTTGCCGGAGACGCCGGCGAAGACGGCGCGGAAGTCGCGGTCGGGGAGCGGGCCCCGGGTGAGCAGCGCCTGCAGCAGGGTGTGGTGCCGCCACGACAGCGGCGCCATGGCCCTCTTTCTCGCTCGCTCGCTTGCTCGGCAGCCGGCGGCCGGGTCCGGCCACGGAACGCGAATCGGGGACCTAACCTACTTCCGCTGCCCCTGGGGATGGGCAACGAGAGGTCGGAGGGGAGGGAGGGGAGGGGAGGGGGAGGACAGGAGAGGAAGGTGCGGGAGCGGAATCGATTTTTGTGGTGGTTTTGGGCGGTGGGAATCGTGTTTCCGCGGGAAAAGCGAAAAAAGAAGAGCGGGAGCCGCAAAACAACCAGGGGAAAAGGTTTTTTTTTCTTCGCAAGAAGAGAAGAGAGAAAGAGGCTGCAGGTCTGGGCCGTGCGACACATGGCCGAGTGTTGTTAACGGGCCCGAATAATGGGCTGGTCTAGTCCTCAGGCCCAGCAGCATTCATGTCATTTCCATGGGCCGGAAGTTACCCACCTACCAGGCGGTGGATGGATATTTTCGTTCGCCCAGTGTCGGGGGGTTTCGACTCTTTTGACCTGCACTGCACACATGCAGTCCACACGTGCAAGTGGGCGCGCGCCCGGCCAATGATTGGTGCCGTCTGGCGTGCGTGGCGGCGGCGAGCCACACACGAACACGAGTACACGACACGGCCGCACGGGCACCACCAACACCACATCCAAAGGCAAGTCGTACGTGGGAGTGGCACGCTCCATCTCCATGGCCGTGCCGTCCTCCGCCTCCGCATACGTGCGCGCCGCCCCGCCGCCGCCCCGCCGCGCGTCGTCTGCTGGTGCTGGCACCACCGCGACCGCGGCGGCGGCGTTCTTGCTCTGCCGCCAGCGACGACTGCAGCCGACGACACGGCAGCCGCTCCAGCTCCAAAGGCGTGCCGGCTCCGACGTCCGCTGCCGGCGGCGGCTCCTGACGGCGCGAGGCAGCGCCCGCCCTCTGATGAGGATGACGACGAGGAGGACGGCGAGCAGGCGGCGGGTGCTGGTGGGACGTTCGAGGCGGCGGTGGCGCTGTTCAACCGCGGGGAGTACCACGCGTGCCACGACGTGGTGGAGGAGCTGTGGTACGGCGCCGAGGACCCCGCGCGGACGCTCCTCCACGGCGTTCTCCAGTGCGCCGTCGGATTCCACCTCTTCAACTTCGGTCCAGGTTCTTCTTCCGATGAATTCTTCTTCTGAATTTGACGTAGATCTCAGTGCAAAGTGTGCCACGATCCATTGTTGCTGCTCCATCATCGCGATATATATGACGACGATCGTTCTGTTTTTGCAGAACCACCGCGGCGCCATGATGGAGCTCGGCGAGGGCGTCTGCAAGCTCCGCAAGCTGAAGCTTGACGAAGACACCGACGGCGACGGCCCTTTCTCCAGGTTCCGGGACGAGGTCGCCGCCGTGCTGCAGTTCCTCTACCGCACCCAGAAGGAGCTCGCCGCATGTACGTCACTTCCTCGATCGTCGACGTCTGCTAGATTAAAGCTGAATCCAATTTGCATAACTAAATTAAAGCTGTTTTTTATTATTTCATTAACTCAGGCACCGATGAGATGTGCCTGACCATGGACGGCTCGCCGAGCTCGTACCAGCTGCTCGGCAACTTCGCCGCCGGCCAGCAGCTCTACCGCCTGGAACTGGAAGCCGAGGAGGACGGCGTTGCTTGTTCCAGCATACTCTTCTCTGCTCCCAACGCCGGCGGCGGCGGTGGCGGCGGCGCTAATTCATCAGCACAAGGTCGACAAGGAGCTCCTCCTCACCCTCAGAGAGTGAAGCTTCCAACGCTGCGTGCCACGGAGCAACATCTGGCAGCGCTTCAATGTACATACGAATATACGTAGCTACTAGAAAGATTCCCGTACGGATTTGTACAAGCTTCACTTCATCATCTGTAATAATTCCTGGGCTGAATTGAGCTTAACCGAACGGGCCATGCAGCGAGCCTGTTCGTTTATGCTTTGCTGCCGCGGCTGTTGCAGTTGCAGCAGCCACCTCTCTCAGCGGATACTGTTCACTTGCGGATGCTACTAATCTTCAACAACTGAATAGTAGTATCCAGTTGGCTTCAAAGTTAAAGAAACACATTTTATCCAAAGTTTGGTCATAATTTTAGTTTGGTCATAATTTTTATGACACCAATTAAAGTATAGATATCTGGTCCGGCAAATAAGTTCAGTTGGCTTCGAAGTTAAAGAAAAATAATGGATATACAATATTTTTGGTCATTGAATCTCAAACTTACCAGGTGAATACTCCGCATGTTGTCGCGCAAATTGCTGATGATTTAGAATAAAATTACTTATACAAAGAGATAAATAATTATAAGTGAAGATCAAACGATGACGTGGCATGCTGATGTAGACAACTAAATACATGATGTGTCTTTATTATAACTGCAAATGCTAGTTGACCATAAATACATATAATAGTAGGCTGATGAGGTGGATAGCTTGCATGTTGAGAGAAATAATTAATGTAATTTGAATTTATAAGAGTTTAATATTTAAGATAGCCGGACCATACATATGCTTTAAATATCCCCTTCATCCCACGAAAAAAGATCACTTCTAGCATTATGAGTTTGTCTCATCAGGGGTTTACTCAGAGCTGACTATCATTATAGTAAATTAGTCATCTAGCAGCCGAGCACTACTTTGGCCATTATTTAAAGTCAAACTATCTTCTAGGTTTGACTAGATTTATAGAAAATAACATCAATGTTTATAATGCTAAAAAATGTCAATAAATACAATAACTTAATTGGTGTCATAAAAACTAGTACTTTTCTCTATATAAAGATAGTCAAGTTTGAAATTATTTGACTTAGAGCAACTTACGACAGTTGATTTATTTCAATACAGAGAGAGTGCATGCCCAATTAGACTGCGAATGATAGTTTTTGCATAATGTGCCTCTTGCCATGCCAATCAAAGGGAGTTGAGGTCAAGCCTTCAGAAGCATCAAGAATGCTGCTTGATTTGAAGGGCCCAACACTGCCATGACCACGGTGATCATCGGCTACTGCCGAAGCCTCCTAGCTAGGCCTAATGCAGAGGCGACCACCATGTATACCGACATTGTAGTAGATTAGATAGGAGATGGTTTGTTGAGCGCATTGCAGACGTGGTAATTTCTAAATGAGCTTTGTTATTTCTACACCACTTCATATAGTCTCTTTTTATAGGCCAGTTTACGAAGGGAAGGTGCAAGAACAAAAGCAAAGAAAAATAGAGACTGGTAGGACGAGGAGGGGAGGATGCAAGAACAAAAGTATTCTACCCAAATTTGAAAAATAGAGCGGAAGGAGGACCTCTCAGATCGGTTTATAAGTCTATTCAATAAGTTGTGATATACTCTTTTCATAAAAAAACAGTTATTTAGGGTTTTATATAGATCTTAAGTTTGACTAAATCTGGAGGGGAGGATAAGTTTGGGGAGTGTGACCACGGTTTGGTTAGGGGTGTGACTCCCGCCGCCGCCGTTCCCCTCCTATTATATAAAGTGGGGATCCATTATTTTCTAGTAAGTTTTTTCTACCCAAGATAGGAACATTTGATTCTTCCTCCCGCTCTTCGTAATAGCGAGGATAGGGTGGCGTCTTCTCTATGGCGGACATGTTGAAGATGAAGGATCTCTGTATTAGCATCTTTTATAAGTCTATTCAATAAGTTGTGATATACTCTTTTTCAGGAAAAAAAAGTTTTATCTAGGGAATGTTTTGGATATAGTATTTGTGCGTGCGGTCATCCATACAAAACATCAAATAGGTTTGGGTTTTAAGTTTGACGTTGAAAATATAATTATTCGCAAAAAAAAAAAAAGTTTGACTAAAATTCTAGTAACATTCATATCTTCAAATAAGCTTATACAAAAACATATTAATGATTAATTTAACAATATTTATTATTCACCATAAATATTAATAATCTATTATATATAATTAGACTTCTTCTAGAAATAATGAATTAAGAAAGATACTTTTTGCAGGATAGATAGAGTATAGAGGTCTAGATACAGTCAATCATCTAGCTCTAGTGACCAATAATCCACAAAATAAAGAAGGCCTGCCAAAATAATTTTATTTTTTCTCCATTTTCGACCCTTTTCCCAGTCTCACGGGCAAAATACGCTGGAAAAGAAAAGGGGGGAAACCAGCAGAGAGAGAGAGGAAAAAAACCACCACCCCACCAAAACCACAACCAGCACGCCGCGCCGCCGCTCCGCCCTTCTCCCCCCCATCCACCCGGTGCCACCGCCGCCCTTCCCCAGCCTCCCCGCGGAGCGCGGAAGACGGCGCGCCGTGCGTAGCTAGCAGCGCCGGCGCACGCGCGTCGAACAAGGATTCGGCTATTCGTCTCCCCCTCCCCCGCTTCGGCCCTTCCCCTTCCACTCCCCCTCCGCCTCGTCCGCGGTCGGCAAGCTCAAGCTCGGGAACTCGCTGCCGAGGTACGCATCTCTCCCCCCTGAACTCCGAGCTCCAATCCCCCATCACTATCCTGAGATTTCTGATTTTTGGGATATTTTCTCTGAATTTTTGTGCGTAAAGGAGTACGTATTTCTCTAGGGATTTGGCTTATCCGCGAGGGAGCAGGATTGGTTGGAGGCTCCGTGATGGCGGGCGCGAAGACGGATGTAGTAGACGCGGAAACGGGCGACGGCGGTGGGGCCGGGGCAGGCAGCGGCGGTGGCGGCTCCTTCAGCGAGCAGAGGCTGATTGATAAACTCAACAGGCTCAACAACTCAGCCACTAGCATACAAAGTATCCTTTCTTCCGTGTTTACTTTGCTGCACGCTAGCAGATTTGGTAGCCTGGTGTTTGCTGTCTGTTTCATATTCTCGTGATTAAGTAAAGCCCTAGCCCTAACAAGTAAACTGCAATGTCTGTGAGTAGAACTGGCCAGGAGATCCAAGTATAGCCGTCATGTTCTGTTCTGCACAGTGCTTATCGTGTTGTTAGCTTGGAAGTGCACGTATATAGGAATTACAAATCCGCTTGTGTAGTGTATCAGTATTACAGTATGATTTATATTACTCTACTTCCTGACAGTTCTATTGATTCTAGAGTCTTTCTCGTGCAGTTTATTCGAGAAAGATAGTTCTCTCAGGGCCTGTTTGGATCTAATGAGTTGAAACTAATATTTACAAGCATTTCATTATTAGATTATAACCAAACAGGACCTTATTGTAAATGTAAATGAATCATGGTACACGTTTTTTATTTTGAATTTGCTTTGTGCTGCAATTGAATTTATGTGTTTCTATCCTTGGACATAAGTGTGTAGAAACCAGCACTGCACACGCTCAAAAGATGACATAGGCTACTGTTACCATTGCCATTAATGCCCCTTTTCTTTTTACCTCTTTATCATCTTTGTTGGTGGCTCCTGTTGGGTTTGAACTCTGACCTGCCTCAGCTTTCAGGGGACTAAACAGCTTTGTTTTTGTTGTCGTTACTGGCAATGCTTGGTTTCCATCTCACTATAAAGATGAATTTCATTGTCTTTTGGGGCTGTTCCCTTGTGAAATGGAAATTGATAACAGGAACTCCTAAGACTACGCATTGCATCTATTAGCATTTAACAATCACTAGAGTATAATTGCAAACTAGTTTACAAGTTAGAATGGCATGGCTGAACTTTAGTTTGTAGCTATGCAGCAGGGATGTGGATACGGATACGTGGCTACGGCATTTTAAAACAGAACCCGATACGTGGATACGTTTTAGTATTTTTAATAAATAAATAAATAATAAAGCATATTAAAAATCTAAATGCAGTAGCAGCCAAGGTTTGCATTCTTGTAATTGTGTTGTTTTGCTCATGTTTTCTGTACATCTAGCGAACGTTCCAACAGCGAAGCTTGCCAAGCATCTCCATCCTATCCTCATAATCCAATTAAGAATCTATAGGTGTTTGTTTACTGCAGAAGTAGAACTCTTGAGGGAGGATTAAATTATTCTGTTATATCACAATGCTGTATCTAAATAATATCAAGATCTGGAGAGAAATTAAACAAGGTGATTAGAGGAAGGGAAAGGGTAAAGTTCACTGAGGTAGCCTAACTACTGATCATGGCCAGCAAGCAATACACGACATTTCTGGTGGTAGCAACTGAGCAGGATCCACACCATGGCCATCTCTTGCAGCCAACTGGCCACTGTCGGCCTCCTAGCACGAGCGCAACCATCACCCCACCTTCTGGCTTCTCCAGTACCATGACACACGGTAGCTCATCTGTGAGGATGTGACTGGCCTCGCCTCCACATGAACTGTGGTGGAGCGGAGTGGAGTGGAGGACCTCCTTGCCATTGCCATCGTCGCTTGGCAATGGAGGAGCTCTTGCGTGCGCATGTGTTGTGGCAGCTGTGTAGGGTTACAGGAGAAGAGAGGCAGCAGGTGTGGAGAGTGGGGGAGTCAGGAGTTATCCAATAAGCCGTTGATAGGTTGGGCCATATCGGATGAAACAAGCGTAACGTATCCATGAAGAGTATCCAAATTATTGTTGATTTATTTTTTGTATGGATATTTCAAGGGTACGTATCCAACACGTATCCACATCGGATACGTATCTGATACGGGATATGTCCATATCTTTGCATATTGGGACGTAGGCTCCTAGTGAAGGATGTGGCATATAATTTTTCTTGCTATTATTTATGTGCTAGTATGGTAGTAACTGGTAAGCCCGTTTTTACTTTTGGTTTGCTGCTTGCGCTTTATGGTATTCTGATGTTCTTTTGTTACCTTTTCCATGTTCAAACTAAATTGTGTTAGCATATTATATTGCACTGAAAAGGTATTGCCAATACTACCTCACCTTTTTCATAATGGCCATATATCTTCATTTTGAGCCAACCAACCAGTGAAGTGAAGACATATCCTACACCCTTAACTCCTTATTAATTAAACAAACCCTTCAACCCTAGTTTTGGAGTTTGAAGTAAGGTGCAGTGCAGTATTAGCATGCCGCATGTCACTCTCTATTAATCAATAAAGAGGGAGAATCATATGATTGTTTCAACAATCAATGTCATTGTGCTTGCTTCTGCGTGAGGAATCCTTTGCTGTGTGTTGTTATATACAAGTCCATCTCTCTATGCAAGTTACTGTGAAATATACTGTGTCTGCATATATTGCTGTATGACATACTAACTATTAGTATCCTGTAGAACGAAATAGTCTCACCTCAATAACTTTCCATGCTTACACTCAGCTTAATTTGGTGTTCACCACTAAATGTATAAACCATTAGGTTTAGTCACCAATGCTGCTATTTTTTGGCCTCAAATCATGTTCTGTTTCTAGAAATGTAATATAATTACACTATCAAATAAGTAGGAGATGGCTGAAACTGTGGACCACTTTTTAGTGGGAGCCTTGCCTACATGGTAGGAAGTTTTCATTTTACAATGATGGAACCTTTATTAACCTATGAACTGTGTTCCCCTTTTTCTTCATGGTTGTGCTCTAAATTCTGTGCTATATATATATATATATCTTGTGTGCTTTAAGTATGTCTTTCTACTATAGTTGATTTAGTCCAGGTTCCTCGAGTAGTGAATGACTACATTGTCTATTTATTTCCGCATTCCCTGTCTGTTAATGTTAATGATGTTAAATTTTATCTGAATTTCATATTTTTTCCACATGCATTGTGGTTCTTGTTTTTATGTTCCTTAATTCTTATGCAGCTCTTTCACAATGGTGCATTTTTCACCGCAAGAGGGCCAAAAGGGTTGTAGACACATGGGAAAAACAGTTTACTAGCGCAAGGGAGGAGAAGAAAATATCATTCCTATATCTATCAAATGATATCCTGCAAAACAGCAAACGCAAGGGAGCAGACTATGTGGATGAGTTCTGGAGGGTTCTTCCTAGATCCCTGAAGCATGTCTATGAAAATGGGGGAGAGGAAGGGAAGAAGCTGGTAGCGAGATTGGTAAGTTTAATCTTTTTTCACTGTTATGTGATTAATTCTTTGCATTTGAGAAGCACCCTTATTCTAGAATTGTCCTAGAACTTTGTACAATAATGCAGGAGGATCTGTACCACCATGCTACTATAGTACCATTGGATCAATGACTATCCTTAATTTATTTATTATTAGCAAACTATTGGAGTCATATGATATTGCTGCTTTATTTTGTGCAGCTATCATTATTACTCCCCTGGTGCACTTATCTTGATCCTGGGTATTTTTTTGCTTTGATGACAATCATATTCATAGTTTGCTTATATCTTCATCAATACTCTCATAGTGTGACTAGAATAATTAAGGAATAACTGATGGAATTTTTATGTCATCTTTTATTGCAAGTGGAAAATAAGTAAACTAAATGTTTCTATGTTGTTATTCTCTTTTGAAATGACAGATATTAATCTGGGATGAACGTAAAGTTTTTGGGACCCGTATTGAAAGTATGAAAAATAGCATTCTTGGTGACAACCCTCCCATATTGGATAACAATGGGAATAGTTTAAATCCTAGCTCTAATCCCACTTCAAATTCCAAAGCTACACGGAAGGATTCCGGTACAATAGTAAAAGTAAGTTGCTTATTATCTTGTGTGGATCTGACTTCTGACATACTGAATTGGATATGAGAGCACCACCTTATTGTTGATTTTTACTGTAGAAACTCACTGTTGGGGGGATGCCTGAAAAAATTGTGTCTGCATACCAATCAGTGCTTGATCAGCATTTTGATGAAGATACAGCTTTGAACAAATGTAAGACTACTGTGGGCCTTTTGGAGAGGATAAATAAAGATATTAACGATGCTAGCATCAACAGTAAGGATTTTGCTGCTCACTAGTTATTCAAAGTTGTGAACTGCTGGTGAAGAAAGTTTGACTACATTCTGATGTGTTCTGCTATTTTTATCCTCTATGTTCATAAGGTAATCAGCCAGCATCATCATTGATCTCTGACCTTCAAGAACAGGAAATGACCCTAAAACAGTGCATCGAACAACTTGAAAGTGTAGATATGGCGAGGATATCCCTGATCAATCGATTGAAAGAAGCTCTCAGCGAACAGGTTTTGAGGCTTTTCATTATCTTCCCAACATTCCATCTCAATTACATACCTTGTTCTGTTCAGAACTATATGTTTTCTTCTTTATAACAGGAGTCGAAGTCAGTAGTTCTTCGTGATCAATTGCAAGTAAGAATTTTTCTTTGTATCTTATTGCATGTTGTTGTCCTTTTCATCTGTTGTTATTCCTTGCAAAATCATATCTTCACTGTGTTGCTTATCTATCTTGTCCCATTTACTCCTTTGATTTATTTTTGAGTTCTGGACAGTGGATACCATTCTTTTATCTTAGTACTCCCTGAGATATCCCATGATGTGGACATAATTATGAAACTATGGCATCATATTGATGAATGCACACACATTTTCAGGATTAATTATGTGATAAAATAATTAGAAGTAGAGGCAGAACATGCACAGATTACAGGGAGGCTCTAGCATGATTACTACTCCAGCATAATTTTCCTTTCAAGTGGAAGGCTAACCAAATTGTGGTTGCTGGGTATATGTGGCAGTTGCACGTATATGTCCATGATCATAGTTCATAATAACTTAGCATGCCTTATGTTAAGGACAGATTTTTTGTGTGCTGTTACATGCATTGGGTCTGGATTATTCTGTGCACTCAGATGTTTTCGGTTTTGTTGGTGGTATGGGGAACCTGATTACATCAAAATCTTACCTATTCATACATAGCCACTGCAGGTACTACTAGTGGATATGGGAGACCTACAAGTAGAGAATAAACTTTATTATTATCCATAGTCCCCGCATTGCAAGTGGGCCCTTCTGTGTGTTTGGTCCAGTCAATTTTCACTAAGCAGCTTAGGATTTTCTATTTATTATCTCCCACAAGTTTCATTTGAGCTATGAAAATTTATGGTGTCAACACAAAGGTTGAAAGTCTGAGAAAAAAACTATTTGTCTTTTAGATATTCGTCTTTTAGGCTTCATTCATTTTCTTCATGCTCATGTAGCCTCTGGGGCGGATCCAGTTCAGGTGCATGGGGGTACAGCTGTACCCCCAAAAAATTTGTAGAGATACTAAGTATATATACACATAATACATTATTATATATCTATACCACTTATCAAATAGTAATATTTTCAGTCCAAGTACTCATCCATCATCCTAGAGGACAAAACACACTACAATACCAAAGTATAGCATTGAACCAAAAATATACCGATGCACACAGCACAAGACTAATAAAAGATGGAACAACTTAGAAAAAGGAAAGGCATTAAGTTGAGTTTTTTCCCTTACAAAAATTCTGTTAAGTTTATTTGAGTATGGATCTCTGTTAATAATCAATTAAGTTTGAAGAAAAACATTTGTCCACGTAGGCTCGTACCCCCCATGATTGAAATCCTAGATCCGCCACTGTGTAGCCTGCTTGTGCATTTAATCCCTTCAATCTCCTCAAAGATCCTCTACAATATTTAATCATGTCTGGCACGTTTTAACTGATCTTCTAAAAATCTATGGTGTGAACGTGAGCCAAATATACTGAATAAAATTTGTATTGATTATGATTTATGAGAGCTCTAGGCCCAAATGTATATATATGTATATGTACATGTATTAGCAAAAGCACAAACCTCCCTTATACAATGAGGATGTAGAAAGATTTATGATACATCTAACATTCAGTGGTCATGGGTAAGTGTGTGTTACCGTCTGGTCATGCATTTTTGCTAGATTTAATAGTGGGTAATATTAAAATTTTAATGAACTGTGTGGGCATGGGTAATTGATGGGCATGTGTGTGTTACCGTCCCTGCACCTTATATTGTAGTGGGTTTGTAGATTGGTAGAATGATCCAATTGCAGGAGCTGTAGCGAGTGTTACTGTGTTAGAGACTTGGTGTTTAGTTTTAATAGAGCTGTGCACCCCCCCCCCCCCCTCCCCCCCCCACCACCCCAAGTTGTGCTCAGGTATACCACCCCACCCAGTGAGGCAGGATTGAGAAGGGACTGGGAAGGCAGATTGCTAATGCTTACCTGATCAATTATTGGGAGGCATTTTATAATGCTGATCCTGACTATTGAAACAATTAGGGCTCTGGTGAGGGTTGTACGTACTAGTAGGGTCCCCCCACCCCCTCTCTCTCTCTCTTTTTTTTGTAGTTTTTCTTAATGAAATGACACACAACTTTCCTTTGTTATTCGAGACAAAACTAGGGCTATTTGAAAAAAAAGGCTTGGTGGCTCACACTAGAAAGCAAATCAATCATGAGATAGCTTTCTAACTAGCAAAAGATAACATATCAATCTAACAACTCAAATCTTATTGAAGGTTTCTTCTTTTTTTCCCCCTGGCCGGGAGGCACCGCTGTGTTCCTGCGGCATGAGTGGCAGCTGACTGCAGGTCCCGTGTGGGCCTCTGGAGGAGGGGCGTGGCAGGCATCGGGCGTGACCAAGGATGATCAGACAGCTGAAATTCACCAAAAACAAAGAGCTTTATAGATTAGCTCAGACTAGGCCTTGCTTTAAAAGATATGGTCTATAGGCTGCTTTCGTGCAGTTATTAAATTAGCTCACACTAGGCCTGGCTTGAATTACATATGGTCTAACCAACTGCCTTCTTGCAGTGGAGATATACCACTTGATATTTTTACTCTATACCCTATCAAATATTGTCCGCATGCTTGTGTGGGTAATGTTTACCCAATAGCATCCTTATCGAGGTTGACGGAAATCATTAAAAATCAAATCACCATCGTGTCTTCTACCTATTTTTTCTTCACATAAATCTTGAGACACTTTGGAGGGCAAAGATTCTTATTATATCTGTTCAAGTGGTTTTGTGTTTTCCCTGATCCTCCCCCTCCTGGCCTCTTTTCTTGTCTTCCTACTTGTTTCTTTTTTGTAGTCCCATGAAGTTCCTTTCATTAATATATTTGGTATAAACAGCCTTAGCGTTCACTGAAATTGCTGTACCTATACATAGCATGAAATGTTCAACATCATAAGTTTGCTATAAACATCCTTACTTCCTGTTGCTGCTCCTCAGTTAACTTGTTGAAATTTATCGGCGAGGTGACAATTAACTTTCTTTAATATTGGTAGATATCACTGTTTTTTTTTATATTGGTATCTTTTATGCAACTGTAGTCATGCTTTAACCATCTTATTATGATTGTAACATGACGTCTTGTGTCTTGCTAATCTCTGATCTAATTATCAAAACAGGTTGCTCAAGCAGAGGCTCAACGTGTCGTCCAACTTAGAGAACAACTGGGCCGTGCCCTTGTCACGAGCGTTACACAATCTAGTTCTAGTCCCCTCATGATTACTCCACCAGAGCAAACTTCAGCTATAATGCAGGGTTCAGGAGTAAGATCGACACCTCCCCCGTCACAACCACTGAATCCTGCAACTTCACTTCCCCCTACAGTCAGTGCAGTGGGTGATGAGTCCAAGAGAACTGCAGCAGCTATGGCAGATAAGCTTGCATCTTTGTCAGCACCTGTGCAGGTGCTGACCTCTATTCTCTCATCTTTTGCTGCTGAGCAAGCTGCTTCCATAAATGGTGGATCGCCTTCTGGGGAATTCTCTGGAGGACCACCAGGTTTCCAGGTTGATAAGAGGCCTAGACTTGAGAAAACAGGGCAGGCCGCTGACATGGGTGCTCCTCCCTTTTTTGGGCAAGCGCCACAGGTGCAACAACAAATTGGAGCAGTGCCTACTTCTCTTGGAGGCACGCATCCACCGACTCCAGGCCCATTCCCACCCCCTCCACCACCATTGCCATCTCTAATGCCACCGCTCATGCAACAGTTTGGTCAAAACACTGGAGGAATGATTGGAATGGGAGGACCTTTTGGGATGATGGCTGGCTCTATGCCACCTCCGCCTCCATTGACCAACATTCTGCCATCAGGTTTTCCGGGACCAAGTGGGCCGCCGCCTCCACCTCCACTTCCACCAGCTCAGAGTCAGCCCCAGCAGCAGCAGTCTCCTCAGGCGCCACAGCAATCACCAACATCAGCTGGGTTCTTTCAATCATCAGGCATGGGGTTCTTTCCGCCTGTGCAGTTGCAGCAATCTCCGTCTGCCCAACGACAGTGATTCAATGGTGGCTATGTCATTCATGGGCTTAAAGGCAGCACCTTGTGTTAACTTTGTACATTAAACAGTATTCACCGAGTATCGAGCTTAAATGTGGCTGATCCTGCAAGCGAGGCAGGGCCAATGGCCACAAACTAGAAAGATTGTAGAATAGGCATGCATGCGTCTTTCGTGATGTATAACTATTTTTTTTTTTTTTTTTTTTTTGAGGAGTTTCCACTCTTTCTAGCTATGTGAAGTACTTAGACTTTGTTTTTCCCTGTTTGTGTTGATCCCCCGAGGCAACAGTTTGGAAAACTGGTGCTTAAGAGTTACCAACTGATATTACAGTTTTAGGGCTGAAACTGTTGTAGAACTTAACTGGTCATAGTCTCATGCATAGATATGATGTGAACTGCAAATATTTTTCCATGCTGTTTAAATTTGTTGATTCCTATTATTTTATTATTATATACCTTCTTGTTTGGGTTTAAAATTGCTGATTTCCTTCACCTGATTCTTACACTAGGGCTAGCTTGGACAAGTAATGGCGATTTAGAGAAGTTGAAATGAATCAATTTGGCTTGTGTGCATGATCACGCACATGTTCTATTCACATAGATTTGTTGAGTTTTTCATTCTGCACTCCCAACTTCACGAGTTGGAGGTGGTGTAGAGGCTGGAATGGAAATCGGGGGCAATATTCGGGGCCAACAGTGATGACAAAAATGAATACCAGGCACAAAAGGATCTCTCAGTCTGCTATTAGCAAGCAGATTGAAGCTACAGATCATGGTGTGTACAACTAGCTAGGAAATGCCTGCTGCTGACAGCAAGCAGCAACCTAGTATCATCAGGTTATTTTTTTTTTTTTTCACCTTCCTCTCCAACACAAGATGAAGAGAGACACAACTACACAAGGCTGCTGACTATAGACAACTAGTAGCTGTTGCTAGCTACGACAACTACAAGAGAGAAGGAACCGAATCAGAGAATCAATCAAGGAACAGCAGCAAGTGAGATACTAAACTGTAGCAGCAGCTAGCTTCTTCCAGTTCAGGAATCTGCAGGACTAGCTACTAGTTCTGCCTGGGGTTGTATTTGCTCGCCGGCGCGGTCCTCGTGCTGGCGTTGAACTCCACGTTCGGCTTCGTGGTCGTCGGCGTTGCTGTCCGATGGTCCTTGACGTCGAAGGTGTTGGTGGCCATGGCAGCCGCCGGTCGCAGCAGCCTCCTGGTGGCCGTGGTCGTGGCAGCCGCCGTGGCACGATGCCGCTGTGCCCAGCCTTCTTGCGAGGACGACGATGACGCCGCCGCAGCATTGCTGTCGCCGCCACCGCCCGGACGCAGGATCGTCGGCGACGACGACGACGCGGCTACTGTGGCCGTCGCAGTGCTGCTGCTCAGGAGGAGGAGGAGGAGGTGGAGCAGGATCACGGCGCTCATGGCCGCGGGGCTGCAGCGGCATGCAGCCTGCTGCTTCATCTGCAGAGCCTTGAGCTGCTAATGTGAGCTGTGGATGTGTGTGAGTTGCAGTTGCTAGCAGAGGTAGCAGGAGCAGGAAGAGGAGGAGAGGAGGATTGGTAGGTGTAAGGTGTGTGTTGCAGTTGGAGTAGTAGATCTCTTGGTTGGAGTTGCAGAGCTACTAGCTAGTGTAATGTAAGTAACCGCGGGTTGTATATATACATATCCTGGCCGTGGCCCTGCAGACTGCGTGCAGTATATATTACGTGTACTAGCACTAACATGGCTGCGAGTGGAATTTGGACGAAGCACGCTTCTTCCACTTCCACTAGCTGGGAACTAACGTGGAGGGAACGTGGATGCTAGCTACTTAGTCTATATCCTGGCCTGGGCGGAGTGGAGAGTGGAGCATATGGCCGAGCTGTGTGAACATGCATCTTCGCTCATCCTTGTTCTTTCTTTCAGATAAAAGAATTACACGCTAGTTTTTGGTCCTCTTTGACTGAGCTGGTCGGATCATCAGATGGTTCGAGAATTAAGTCAGGCATTCGTTCTCTCTGAAATCACACAATATTGCTTGCCGTCAGGTCAGGTGATGAGGTTATTGAAATCACACAATATTTATTTCCGTCAGGTCTCATGTTATCTCATCTGGTCAAATGCCTAGTATGATCACCAGTACAGGTACAGACGAAGCCCTAAACGCCGACCATGTGAAGTGAAGTTCGTCCGAATTTGACCACTACTTGTGCATATCCGGCGCCGCGCACATAAACTGGCCGGAGGAGTTTTTCTTTCGTTTCAGTATTTCAGTTTAGCTTAGCTACCTAGCAGCGCAGTGTCGTCATGCATGCTATGCATACATTCGTTTCTTGGACTAGCTTGACAACGAATCTTCTTGGGTTAGTTGCGCGATGGAACAGCAATAATGGCACCAACAAGCCTTCAGATTCAGATCCGTGCCGTGGGGAGTGGCCGATGTACGGCCAGTAGGTCGCAGACTGATCACACGCAGATAGAATGCTCCTTCCTTTTGGACAGTGTGCACACAGCATGTTGTTCAAAATACATTCAGTAGCTCTGCTCTGCTCTGGTCTTCCGAGGGAACAGAACCAAAAAAAAAAAAAAACATGAATTCAGTTCCTAACAGTGTACAAGCTAATTAAGTAATAAATTCTTCAGTCTGAAATAAAGTTGTTATGCCACTAATCTGATATTCTGATGACTGGCCTCTCGCATGAAACCTTGTTATACTTGCACAGGATACATATATATACATATATAATTATCTATATATGTAACCTTGTGAAAATGCCGTGATATACATGTATCCAGTTTAATAAGATCAGTAGTAAACAAAGCATTGCCAACTAACTAACAACTGCTACAAAGGGCATGCCTCTCCCACATGGAAGAGGAGTTGGCCAAGGACCATCTGTCTCTTAGTCCACACAGCTTTGACCGGCCGCGGCCGGCTTGCTTTATATCGATGCCATCGTCGGCTAATTGCATTGCATCGTCGTCGGCTTCCTTCTTCTTTGCTACTAGCTGGTTCCTTCCTCCTCTGCAATCCAATCATAGAAACCTTGTCAGTTCATTCTTGGCCGTTTTGCTCTTGGACCACAGCGGTAGATGGCATATATATGGTATAGCAACAAGTAACATGGGGAGTGAACTCGGTTGGAGTAGACCTACGTAGTATCTACCACTTCTCATTACATTGCAATGGATGCTGCAGCCACATGCTGCTGTTTGCATTGGAATTTGGACCTGGACGAACTGCAAACGAGATGAGGATTTCTTGGTGAAGGACTGATATATGAGGACAACTCTTAGTGCAAGTTTCCCGTCTTTAACTAGGATATCATCATCTATCGCTGCTTAATCTTAACACTCCAGCTAGCTAGCTAGGGCCTATTCTTTCGCCGAACAAATTAAAGTGATCAGAGTGGTTGCCGGTTTGCAATGATAGTGCAAATCACCACAATCGTCGCCTCCTCATGTTGACCGCATCGGACAAAATAACTATAAAATAATTTGTAGTCTATAAAATTAAACAATATTGGGGATGTAGCTCATGTGGTAGAGCATTTATTCTGTACATGATATATAAAATTAAACAATATTGGGGATGTAGCTCAACTGGTAGAGCATTTATTCTGTGCATGATAAAAGGTACGGGGTTCAATCTTCGCATCTCCAATTATTATTTTTAATTAATCTATCTTCCAAGAAAATATCGATTTTAATATTATTTTAATTTAACTTGTAATGTGAAATAAAATTAGTGATGCATATATCATTTATCTATACATGAAAAGTAAACTCCTCGCTACACCGATTATTATTTTTTATTAATATTTATTCCAAGAAAAATCAACTATAAAATAATTCACAGTATAAAATTAAACAACATTGGGGATGTAGCTCAACTGGTAGAGCATTTATTCTGTGCATGATAAAAGGTACGGGGTTCAACTCCTCGCATCTCCAACTATATTATTTTTAATTAATCTATCTACCATAAAAAATCAACTTGAATATAATTCACAATGTGAAATAAAAAATCTATCTTCCAAGAAAAAATCAACTTTAATATTATTTATAATGTGAAATAAAAACTAAAAAATTAGGGATGCATGCATATATCATTTACTATACATGAATAAGTAAACTCCTCTGCTTCACCAACTATTATTTTTTTATTAGTCTTTATTCCAAGAAAAAATCAAGTACAAAATAATTTGCAGTATAAAATTAAATAACATTAGAGATGTAGCTCATTATTTTTTATTAATCTTTATTCCAAAAAAAAAAAATCAAGTATAAAATAATTTGCAGTATAAAATTAAATAACATTGGGGATGTAGCTCAATTGGTAGAGCAGTTATTCTATGCATGATAAAAGGTATGGGGGTTCAACTCCTTGCATCTCCAACTATTATTTTTTATATTAATCTATCTTCCAAGAAAAAAAATCAACTTTAATACAATTTGTAATGTGAAATAAAATAAAATTAGGGACGCATGTATCATTTAGGTATGGGGTTCAACTCCTTGCATCCCCAACTATTATTTTTTATATTAATCTATCTTCCAAGAAAAAAAAAATCAACTTTAATACAATTTGTAATGTGAAATAAAATAAAATTAGGGGACGCATGTATCATTTACTATACATGAAAAAAGTAAACTCGTAAACTTCACCAACTATTATTGTTATTAATCTTTATTCCAAGAAAAAGTCAATTATAAAATAATTGTAGTATAAAATTAAATGACATTGGGGATGTAGCTCAACTGGTAGAGCATTTCTTCTATGCATGATAAAAGGTATGGGGTTCAACTCCTCGCATCTCCAACTATTATTTTTAGGATCGATGCTACAAAAGAATGACGACATTGATGAAGATGTTAAGCATAGAATTTCAACCGGTGGTTGACATGGCGTCAAGCTTCTGGTGTCCTTTGTGATAAAAGGGTGCCTCAGAAGCTAAAAGGTAAGTTTTATAGGATAGTGATTCACCCGACGATGTTATACGGTGCGGAATGTTGGCCTACAAAAAGGTGACATGTCCAGAACCGAGTGTAGTAGAGGTGCGTATGTTGCGTTGGCTTTGTGGGCACACAAGGAGGGATAGAGTCCGAAACGACGATATTCGGGATAGGGTTGGGGTGGCACCAATTGAGGAGAAATTAATTCAACATCGGTTGAGATGGTTAGGACATGTCCAACGGAGGCCCCCCTGAAGCACCGGTCGTATTGGGGTTTTAAAGCGGGTCAATAATGTAAAAAACGGTAGAGGTCGACCTAAACTGACTTGGGACGAGTCGGTTAAGAGAGACCTTAAGGAGTGGAATATCTCCAAGGATTTAGCTATGGATAGGAGCGTTTGGAGACTAGCAATCAATATGCCTGAATCGTGATCATAACTTTATCTATCTTGTGCTCTTTATGTGGTTCTCTGTTTTGTGTCCTTTTTAGGTTTCACCTCTAGCCTACCCCAATTTGTTTGGGACAAAAGGCTATGTTGTTGTTGTTGGTGGTAGTGGTGGTGGTGGGCTTCCCAATATTTGTTTTCCTTAACCGATCAGCCAAGCGTAGATTTGTTCAGGATGATACATGAAAGCTCTACAGCAAGCTCTTCCAAGAAGTGTTGTTTCTTTGTGCTAGAGCATTTTAGGTTTATAAGTCAAGTGCTGTTTTGCTTCAATTCTTCATTCAGTTTCTTGTCCATGTAAAACATCATATTTATTTGTTTCATGGTCCTGCCATTTCTAAGCATCTTTCTGCATGAATATTTTAAGCACGACAAGATCATAGATCAACATGAACTAGGCAAACAAAATTGGGGATGTAGCTGAACCAGAACCAATAGTGCGTTTATCTATGCATGGACAGGGTACGGTGCTCAACTCCTTGTATCTTCAATTATTATATTTAATTAATCCAACTTTCAAAAGAATCAATTATAAAATGATTTATAATGCAAAATTAAACAAAATTGGCAATGCAGCTCAACTAGCAGAGCATTAATTCTATGCATTGAAAAAGCTACAGGGTTCAACTCCTCGCATCTCCAACTATTATTTTTTATTAATCCATCTTCCAATAAAAATTAACTTAAAATAATTTGTAGTAGTCTATCTTCCAACTTAAAATAATTTGTAGTAGTCTATCTTCCAACTTAAAACAAAAATCAACTTAAATAATTTGTAGTGCGAAATTAAACAAAATTGGGATGTAGATCAACTATAAGAGCGTTTACCTATACACCAAAAAATTTAAGGGTGTAAATCCACAGTTCTTGAACTATTATTTTTTTATTAATCTAAATTCTAAGAAAAAAAATTAATAATAAAATAATTTGTAGTGTGAAATTAAACAAAATTAGGGATGATGTACAGATCATTTGTTCTATACACAAAAGGTACGGGTTTCAACTTCTCGCGTCTAAAAATAATTGTAGTGCAAAAAGAAACAAAATTGGGGATGTAGCTCAACTGGTAGAGCATTTATTCTAAGCATGATAAAAGGTACGGGGTTCAACTCCTCGCATCTCCAACTATTATTTTTTATTAATCTATGTTTCAATAAAAAATCAATTATAATATAATTTCTAGTGTGAAATTAAATAAAATAAAATTGGGGATGTATATATCGTTTATCTATATACATGAAAAAAGGTACAAGGTTAAATTCATAGAGCATTTATTCTATGCATGATAGAAGGTACGAGGTTCAACTCCTCACATCTCCAACTATTATTTTTTATATAAATCTATCTTCCAAGAAAAAATCAACTTTAATATAATTTGTAATGTGGAATAAAATAAAATTAGGGATGCATATATCATTTACTATACATGACAAAGTAAACTCCTCGCTTCACAACTATTATTTTTATTAATCTTTATTCTAAGAAAAAATTAACTATAAAATAATTCACAGTATAAACTTAAACAATGTTGGGGATGTAGTTCAACCGGTAGAACATTTATTCTGTGCAAAAGTTAAACATCTAACTGTTTAGATCCCAACTGAAAAGTCCGTACCTAATACAATTAAGATATAGATTAATGCAGATTTTAAAATATGAAAGAGGCTACATCAGTTACAAATATTAAATGAAATGTTTACACTATCAGGAAGCTTTGAAAATAATCCAAAGCTAACACATTTTTATAGTTAAGGTGTTCAAATCCTCGCGCCTTCAACTATTATTTTTCAGTTAATCTATCTTCCAAGAAACAAACCAACTATATAAAGTGCGAAAGTAAACAAATCAACTATTATTTTTTATCAATCTATATTCCAAAAAAAATCAATTGTAAAATAGTTCGCAGTATCAAATTAAACAAAGTTGGGGATGTAGCTCAACTGGTAGAGCATTTATTCTGTGCATGATAAAAGGTACGGGGTTCAACTCCTCGCATCTCCAACTATATTATTTTTAATCTATATTTAAAAAAAATCAAATATAAAATAATTCGTAGTGCAAAATTAAACAGAATTTGCAATGTAGTTCAAGTAGAGCATTTATCTATGCATGAAAAGGTACGGAGTTCATCTCCAACTACTATTTTTACTAATCTATCTTCCAAGAAAAATCAACTATAAAATAATTTAGTGTGAAAATAAATAAAATTAGGATGTAGCTCAACTGGTAGAGCGCTTATTAATCTATCTTCTGAACATGAGGAAAGAAAGTATGGAGAGGGGAAGCTGCTCTAGAATATTGGTGACCCTCAGCCAATTGTTTGCACTGTAAGTGCTCTAGAATTGGTCCCAAACGGTGCTCAAAGAAGACGGTGTTGATTTACATGACACACACAAAATGGAATCTCCTCACCTTCCCCATCTCTACTACAAAGTAAGACCTCTCCTATTATATGGCCGTATAATCTATATATGGCCGCGACTACATGTTGCCAATAGATGTCTATGTTGGTTTGGGTTATGTATCATATATAAGACTAATATAGACTAGAAGCAATGCAAACAACAACCACGCGCTATATCTTTCATTGATTTTTTTTTTCTCTTTTCTTACTAGAAAAAGTAAAACAGGAATAAAGTAAAGTGACTCATAACTCAACCAGCAGTTTCAACTTTCATCAGCATCCAAAGTTGAAAGTGGAAAACAGACTTGTTGCTCCCGTGATTGCTCAATGATGAAGGCATGTCTTTTGTGAAACAAGGTAAACTTGGCAAAAGTATCCGCGCCCCCATAATTAAACACACTGTTCCAGCAGATTAGAGTAGACTATATATCGATGCATGGCATCATTTTCATCTTATCACTTTGTAGCAGATTAGAGTGGTATATGTGATATTATATATTATTGTTGTGGGCAAATCGATGATTGAAAGCAACCGGAAACTTGTGCTATTCTCTGGACTGTTATGCTTTAGCTATCAACGACCACGACAAATTCTCTGACTCATTAGTGCAGTGCAAAACGAAAACGAAGGATATATATATATATATTTATTAGCCAAAAGCAAACACTGGTTGGGTTGGTTTGGCCTATTTGGATAGATTTTAGACATCGGTTCCTATATATGCTACGTTGAGTTACATGACTTAGTATGTGTCGTAATCTATGTAGGACGACGAGAAGAGGGTGGATTAATTCTATGCATATCTCTATTATATTCCATGACTAATAATTTAAATTAAGAAATGAAATTTTCCGTTGCTTTTAGAGTTTAGATTCCTTCTTGTCTCTACTCTCCATGGCATAGAAAATTATAGAATGAATTCATAATTGAGCATTATGTAGCTCATTTAGTGTGTCATTATTCATAACCCATGCGTCCCGTTCCCTAGCTAATGTCTGGTACCTTCAATAATGAAAATCTAAACGAAGTCAGGCATGTATCTGAAGCAGCAGATAACTAATCTCTGCATGATGTGATTATATAACTTTGAATTTTGATTCATAAATAGGTCTTCTGTAATTTAGTTGAAATGTTATTATTTATATAAATACAAATTTTGTGTAGCTGAAACTACACGGGGATGTAGCTCAAATGGTAGAGCGCTCGCTTTGCATGCGAGAGGCACGGGGTTCGATCCCCCGCATCTCCATTTTTTTTCCTTTTTTGCCCTTCGTCTCCCCCCACGCCGCCGGTGACCTGGCCCACAGGTCATCCTCAGCGAGGCACACGGCACGGCACCCACCCCTGGCCCCCGCCATTACCAGCAGCTTCCACTTCGACTTGGACTTCTCCCGCCGCTCCTCCCTTCTTTTCGCATTTCCCTCCAACCTCGCCGCCTCGTTTCCTCCCCCTCCCCGCCGGCGCGCGCGGATGGCGTCGGCGGCGTTCAAGTCGACCACGCGCCGTGGCCTCCACGCCACCACGGCCTCCACCTCCCGTTCCGACCCGCCCCCGTGCCCGCGCCGCACCCGCTCGCGCTCCGTCAGCGCGGGGCCCCGCGGCGCCGCCCACGAGGGCTACGCCAACACGCGCACCAACCCGCTCTTCGACTCCGCGGCCTCCCCGTCCGCCTCTCCATCTCCGCCCCTCGTGGCGCCTGCTGGTAGTGGTGGCACTAGCTCCGGCCGCGGGGATGCGGCGGGGCCGGAGAGGGGCGTGAGCCGCGGCTCAAGGGCGGCGGCGGAGGGAGGGCGCGGTCGGCCTCCGTCGCGCCGCCGCAGCGGCGGCACACCGCGTCGGTGGCGGACTCTGCTCGCGATATCGGCGGGAGGAGGAGGGCGGCTTCGCGGGCGCGGTCGGTGGCCGACGACGCGCGCAGCTACCGGGGCTCTGAGGTCACTCTCTACTCTACTCACGTTTCACCCGGAAATTGCGTCTCAAGGAAAGTTCCCCGCTTTTCCTATCTTGAGTGGGCTTGCAAGCTTTCCATGTTTTCCCCTTTCTATTTATGGTCAAAGCAGTATATAACGTGTGGATATGCCGACTAATCTGACACTCAGACTCAGTCTGTGTTATCTCCTGCCTGGCATCAGATCGGAGAATGCCAATTAATCTCAAGTTTTTGTCTTGCTATTGCTACATCTGACAGACCGATGCAGAAACCAGGGATGTGGCAAGGAAATTGCAGTCATGGAGGAGCCGACATTCGGTTCCAGAGGTACTGGTTTTGAATGTTAGATGGTTTATGTGTGTATATATGTTGTCTGGCATAATAATATGTGCTTCAGAAGAACTTGTATTCTCATGAATTTACGCACCTCGCAGGGCAAGCATCGGGGAACTGATGCAAGTTGTTCATCCCAGGGTTCAACAACCGGAGGGGTAGGTGAAATAGTTTTTGTGGTTTGATACATTTGTCAGCTGATGCTTGCCACGGGATTTACTGGCAACGTGAATATGTGAGTGACTACTAGTGTTTATTGTAAACAGGGGTGCCGGCAAATGGATGAAACTACTTATTCAGAGTCTAGCACTGTTGTTTCTTCACCTGGCCATCTCGAGCATGTAAGAATTGGTGAATTGCTTTTGTTAAAGCTATTGTTGTTGCAATTCATTGGTGTAGCTATGAACTCGAAGAAAAAAAAGAACTACTTTTGAACATCTATGTGCAGTTGTGCACATATGCAATTTTCTTTTCTAGTGTTATTGCAATGCATATGCCATCATGCTGCCCACTTGTTTGTCTGAATTCACAGAGTGATCTCTTTCCATAAAATATTGTCAGGTTGAAAATGTGTTTCTTAGAAATATTGGGTTAGTCCTGCTTTCTCTTTGTGAAGGAGAAAAGGTTGCCTTTATTTCCAGCTTTTGCTTTGAACTATACTTTACTGTTTTTGATCTTTCGAAAAAAAAAAACTTTGCTATTTTTCTCTACTATATTCTGTCTAGTCATTTCATTCACATTTTGTTCCATTGTGCTAAGTTTTTAGTGATGCTACTATTCTTCTTTGACCATTTGGCAGCAGAACCATTCAACTGTCCCAGTGGATCCAGTTCTGGAAATTCCTCCTGAGTTTGATCCAGATTGTGCTGAGTTTATCTCTGACATAAGTGATTATGCGGCAGAATATGGAAAGAAAGATGTTGCGGAAATCCCTATTGATTTTGACACAGATACTGCTGAGCTGGTTTCTGAGTCTAGGAACAGTGCAGCAAAACAGCACTGGGAGCAAATGGAAATTTCTCTTGAGTTTGATACAGATGCTTCTGAGCTGGTTTCAGACATATGGCACCATGGAGCAAACCAACAAAGGAGGGAACTGGAAGCTCCTCTTGAGTTTGATCTTGATACCTCTGAGCTGGCTCCTGACATAACAGAATATACATTAAAACTCAAAAAGGTCTGATAACTATTGTGCCAACTGTGTCATGCCTTTAGTTAAATGTAGTAATCAATTATAACCTTTTACTGCTGGATTGCAGTCACATGAACGTGCTCGAAAGCTAAGGGCAGATCTGGCAGTTGAAGAACAGCGGGAACAAGAACTGAGCAGAATGCTAAAGGGCATAGTAACAGTTCCAAACTTTACTGAGACACATAAAAAACGGCCAAGAAGAAAGGTAATAGATCTACTATTCCAGACAGCAGTAGAACCCATTTATATGTTCCAGATTGATTTGTGTTGATAATATACCACCTTGAGCTGACCTGTTATATCTGCTTTGGGATTATTACAGAGTAGCATAGAAAGACTGAAAGTGTCAAGGCATTTAGCTGAAGAGGCAATGAATTATTTTGAGGAATGTGTTTCGATTTCAACAATGGATAGCACTGATTTCTCATCACCTGAGGGCCCTCAACCAAATTCAGTTGTGAATGTCCCAACAAAGAGCAATAGTAGATTTTTCCACAAAGGGAGGTCAATCTTTCAAGAACCCCACACTCCGGTTGATCAACATGGTCATCATGAGGTTAATGAATTATTTTTTCTGTTTTTGGAGTTTTGTAGTTCTAGTCTGCTCATTGAGGTCCTTTTAATATGCTCTGCATTGATGTTTATGCACATTATTAGTATGGCCCTGTAGTCCTGTACCGAGACTTAGAAGTCAGAAGTATTCTTGGGATATGTTGATATTATCTCCAGCAAATTAAGTGTTCTGGATCATGGTGGAGCACCGCATAATCTCAATATTATGAGCACCACAAAATCTCAATATTATATTCAGTAGTTCTATATATTTTCTCCCTTTTTTTTTGAAAAAAAAAGAAAATATAAACACCTTTTTAGTTGATTTTGGGTATAAACATGCTGTTTCTTACCTAGCTTATGTGGTCCCATGAGATACAAATAGTACTTGAGCTGTGGATCATCATGAAAACCATATACACTACTAATATACTATGTTATATATGGATTGGTTGTCATAAATCAAAATATCATCCTTCATAATTGTCACCCTTCTCTTGTTCTCATGTTATAGGGTTCTATATTAGTTCTTTCTGTATGATGTATAGATTTATAGGATACTGTCACCTTGAATCATCCTTGGCATCTTGTTAGAATGCATTTTTGATTTCCTCCTTCTCCTTCTCGCAGGAATTTGACAAGCAAACTCAGTGCTCAATTAGCGCAACTGGATCTGATATGTCTGACAGTGTTATCTTCAGTCACACAAATGGTGCTGGTTTGAAAATTAGGAGCATCTCCAGTGATGATCCTGATGGCTTTGACTCTCCACGGAGCAGAAGTTCTTGTTTCTCATTCACCCATGAGCCAGTAAAAAAGGTTGAAAACTGTGATGTTCGGCAATATCTTGGGAATTTTGGAAGGGGAAACAGTAGTAGAGAGCTAAAAGAGACAAGGTCAAGTTATTTTGCTGATGACTATGTCTCACAGAGGGTTAATCCGGACTTACTTAAGGACATGGTGACCTTTCAGAATCGAATAGAATATGGAGGGCTCGTTATATGTAACATTAGAACATTCTGAACATCAGCCACTGGCCAAAGAAGTAAGTATATATATCATGATGTAATTATGAAGAGACTAGCATTGTACAATGATTTGTGTAATGGGCATAATAGCCCCCCTTTTTTTTTTTTTTTTTTTTTTTTTTTTTTTTGCAAGTGTGAATTTTTGGTGGCTTCGTGTATAAGTAGAAAGTACGCATGGCGTTGCCACGTGACGTGAGAGCCTGTTTTTGCTAGCCCTTCGAATATGCAAGTTCTCGTATAGTCAATATAGGCACAAAGGATTAAGCTTTTATTTCACGTTTTCTTATAAAAAATAGTGGTCCAAAGATTCTGAAGTTAACCTCAAAGTTGTATGTACTCGTTATTCCCATGCAGATGATCACATTGACTATCCTTTTATCTCCTTTGCTCATATATTTTTTTTCTATATTTATTGTGGAGAAAGAAATATTAAAAGTATTTATTAGGAGATGGGAGTATTTCATGAGTAAATGATAGTTTATTTTTATATAATTATGAATCATTCTATTTTATGCGTGGTATGGATATGGTATGGTAAAAATTTTGTAGCAATTTGAATAAAGAAACTAACTATATTAATTATTTTGAAAAACTCTAGAGAAATCTAGCAATAAAATTAAAATAAAATATGTGATCTTATGTGTAGAGTGTAGTGTTAGTTGTGTAGAGTTTAATAAACTTGGTTTGATATTTTTATAATTTTTATTTGATTTGTTATGATTTTTACAATATTTCAGCTGGTTTAGAAAATAATAAATTCGCTGAAAAAAAAAGGGCGTCGGGCCTAATTAACCCACCGGGGAGCTTGGCCCGCGTTTCGTCGTCGTCACATCACATTACAGATCACTCGCACCCGCACCAGCACCGAAACGAAAACCCCAGGAGCCCCGTTCTCCCCAATCCACTCGGCGGCGGCGGCGTTGGCGGCGGCGCGGCGGCGACGATGGCGGAGGCGGCGCAGCAGCAGCCACAGGTTCGCCCCCTCCCGTCCCCTCCCACCTCCCATCTGTAGGTTAGGGATTGTTCGCTCGGGACTATGCGATCGAGCATGGTGGCTAGGGTTTTAGCGCCGCCGGTGCTGCTCTCGTCGCGGGCTAGGGTTTGAACCCGGTGCTGCTCTCGTCACGCCGCCGGTTAGGGATTGTTCGCTCGCGATTCTGGGATCGAGCATAGTGGCTAGGGTTTGACGATTTTACTCCGAGCATCTATGGCGGCTAGGGATTATTCTGAATATTTTTGGTTGGATTTATAGATGGCTGCAGATCAAGCACCACCGACCAGAAAGCTTTTGCTGACAGTGCCGGGAGAAAGGTTACTTATTCCAACTAATTACAACAACAGTGATGTTCTAATGTATGGTAGTGCCTACCATACTTTTGGTACAAGTGGTGACCTTAAGAAGGAGGTAGAGGCTGGTATCATGGAATGGTGTACTGTCAAAGAAGTTTATGCTCTACTCAAGAACAGTGATAGTTTTTGGGTGGACATAAAAGATACATCCCGCTTCCACAGTGGTTGTGCAGTTATCAAAACCAGCTTTTTCGGTGAGGACACGTGCCACCCTTCTGGCTACGATGGTGATGAAGAGGAAAGAGCAAAAGAAAGATATATGAAGAATCTGAAGTGTGAGGTACACTCATTCTATTTAATGGAGCAGTTGTTTAGTCTGTTGATGAAAATCCGCTTTTATGTGTTGATAATATGCCTTTTATTTCAGGTCAATCCTGGTGCGAGCAATACACCCCGCCTCAAGAGGTATGACATCTATGGCTCCGTATGGACTCGGAGGAGGTATGTCTTGGATGGCGATGACACATTCTGCTTTATCCAATGGATGGATTCAAAGGCTCTTAAGCTTAAAGAGGTAAGATTCTTATAGCAAGAAAATGCATACTAACCTCTGTTTTTGATTTACCCTTTTATTAGACTAGAACATCAGGCGCCCTTCGGGCGCCCTACTATGATTTGAGGAAAAAACAATCTATGACCAAATAGATACTGCTAAGATACGAAGCATAATTTTCACCACTATTATCATTGCATCATATCAAAGATTATCACACCATTAGGCACTTAGAACAAATCACGAAGCATTTGCATATAAAAGTTGCATGGCCGTTACAATTGGTATTTTTGTTTTCAGCCATAGATTACATGATCCTTTCGTTACATATGTATGGCTACCATAGACATTATGGCTCTATAGGGACATACATTACATACCCATCCATTACAATTCATGATCAGAATTCACGACTACCAAACACTATAGCCGGTAGATTAGAATGTCGATCCAAATATAAAGTGATCCTTATAGTAAATATAGAATGCTACAGACAAATTAAAAGAGCAATGAACTTCAGTTGTAAATGAAGTTTCATTTACATGTCGACCAACACTGCTGCAATTGGTAGAGGCAAAAGCACCATGACCTTATTTTGCTGGTAGCCATTTTTGACTGCACTGTAAACAGGAGAGGACATGAGTTATGATGTTTAGAGGGACCAAGAAAATCTGATACACATGTAAGCCCACCAAGTTTCAACTTTCAAAATCTATTAGTCGCGCTAGTTAGTAGTGTCTGAATGAACACAGAATCAAAAACTGGAGCAGTGAGGACCTTGACTTTGCAGCAGCACCACCATGTGCACACGAATCACCAGCATATCTATTTGACCAACTAACATGATTCAAAATAAAAGACCAGAAAATTATTACATAAATATATTTACTATTCATAGCAGGAGAATCTTAAACTTACATGACCGCAACATGAAAATAAAGATTTTAGAAAAAAATTCTTTCATATGTAGTGGTGATATTAGGAGTATACTACTACTGAAAACATATTCAAAGTACACATTCTCTTTATCACATTATGTCCTACAAAATCCGTCTGAAAATCATGAGGTTCTACCAAATCTAAACACCCAGATAATTTCTTTATCATAATATACCAAATGAGCTTTTAGATCCAATAAAGATAAGCGCTGAATTAACCAGCAAAAACCAAGAAACTGACCTCCAGACAGTAGGCTCTTTGGTTCACCTTTGCTATTAGCCAAAGAAAGGTTGCAAAGAGAATACCCTCTAAATTCTGACTGGAAATCAAAACTACAAGTTTAGATAGACTACTTTAACATAGCATAACTCCTAACCTAGAACAGTTATGAGAGTGCAATATATGTGGATGGAAAACCTTTGAATAAATCTATACAACCTTGTACTTATCAAATTTTACAGGATACCAATTTGATGCCCTCTAAACTAATAGCCTAAGCCTAATAGCACTACAACAACTGCAGTTTCAGAGCATCGACACAACATGATAATACGCAGACAGGTAGAACTCCTACATCTCGGATCCAAAAATTACAAACTGACAGAAATTAGGGCTGCATAATATGTACAAACAATTGTTAGAAGAAATGAAAACCTCAACTTCAGTGTGAGCACTGAATTAGGCCACCTACAGACACAAATGTTGTCAGTGTAATTGCTGAATTGAGCCCCTACAGAAACAACTTACAATTCTGCCTCACTGAGAAGGCACATCACACTTGAATGCAGTGGAGCAATGCTCACCAGATTCAAGCTACACAAACATTTATTACTTCTCTAGAAGGAAGCAAAGCACTGCATCACTACACAGATTCAAGCTATTAACACACACTGCACTAACCTTGTTCCTCCTTGGTAAAGTCATGGATGCGGTCGCAGAGGCAGAACTGCAGCTAAAGCAATCCAGTCTGTAGTGTTGGGTGACAGGAATCATAAATCCAAAACAAACGATCTGCTCATAGTGGAAAAGAACTCATACCATCTGACAGTGGTCTTATGGTCCTTCGTCCTGCCCCTGGACGCTAGATTTCTCCACCCCACTGACGCAGCTAGCGCTCACCAGAGATGAACAACATCGCTTCCATTCACACAAGCGCAGGAGGGATGGATGGACCAGGTGCATACAGTGCGCAGGAGGGATGACGCGTACCTGGGCAGCGTGTTTGAGATGGATGCGGCATAAACCACGTTGCGGGCAGAGGGAAGCACCAGCCGTCTCCACCATGCCAGAGCCCAGATCTGGAGGAGGAGGTGCCAGTGCCATCCAAATATGCAGGAAGGCCAGCCGCCGGGACTTTGGCTTCCCTCGTCATCCTGCGAATCTCCTAACCGAGAGAGGAAACAAAAAGGACGAGTCAGAGAGACTACCGCCAGAAGAGAGGAAGAGGAGAGGAGATGAGCCTACCTCTCCGGGGGAGCGACGGCGGGGACCCGGAAGTGCACGGCAGCAGGAGAGAGAGAAAGAAGACGGGAATGGATAAGTCGGCTAGGGTTCACAGCTCGCAGGTCTCAGCACGCAAGCACCTGCGGCGTTGCCGTGCAGCACGCCGCCTCCACCACAGTCCATATGCGCTCCACCAAAATGGCGAGGTAGAGTGGAGAGACGGCGGAAGCTAGGGTTTTTGGCACCGCCCAAGACGTCGGCGTGGGAACACGGCGAGGCGGAGGTGAGCGCGGGGAAGATGCGGCGGATGCTAGGGTTTTGGGCGCCACCCAAGCGCCGATGAGGGAGCGGCGAGGACCGAGGAGAGGAAAGAAAGGAGAGAGGGATCGGGAGGTCGGGCGGCAGGCCGCGTTGCAGGGTGGGAGCGGGGGTGTTTCTGAAACATTGCAAGGGTGTTTTTGAAACAATTACTGATTTTAGAATTTTGTCTTCTTCACGTAAAAATAAAATTTAGTTTAGGGGCCTATGTAAAATGTAAAATATATCAGAACGCGCTTACTGTTATGGTCGGATCAGTTGGACTGCGGATTGATTGTACCAAACTCAGAGGGTCTTTTTACAAAACATGCTGTGCCACACATCCGCACGCGGATGAGCCAGCAATGTTCCGAATTCTATCGTGCGTGCGAACCCAAGTGGGTTTAAACCAACCCTGATTGCTTAATTTATTTTTGAATTGGATTTCTGCAGAGGCCTGTTTCCACAAACCTTTCAGATATCTCAGTCCACGTGAAGTCTCTGGTCGAGTCGAATGAGGCAATTCATAAGGAGATTTCAGAGATGAAAAAATTGATGGAAAACTGTACCACACTCTCAAATGCTTCATTAGTACTTGCAGAGTCCCTGAGGCTGCTTGTCACGGAGCAATCTGCGGCTCAGACCGCCCTCTCTGACCAGGTAGCAAAGCTCTGTAGGGAACTGCGCAAAGAGACCTAATCAAGGTAATTCATCATTGTGCATTGTTAAGGTGCCTAGTTGTTTGTTGATTTCTTTTTGGATTAGCCTGTTATGCTGAACCAGAGATTCTCAACAGGTTGGTCGCTAACAATGGTGAAGATGTTGAATGCGGAAGGCAGTTGGAAGGCAGTTTTGAAACCGAAGCTTCAGTTTCTTGTGTCAGTAATGTGTACAAATATTGTGTTGCTGATGGGTGAGACTGCTTCGATGGAATATGTTTTTGTGCCTGTATGGCCCTAGGTCTTTACACACGTCACTCCTGCTATTCGAATTCAGTCTGGGCAGTTGCCAGTAAACCTGTTAATGGGCTGGTTTTGCCGGTTTCTGGTTTGTTTCCAAACCAAAACAAGATAAGTATGATGCTGGTACTCTGGGCTGGTTTTTGTCGGTCTGTTACGGTTTTGATTTGTTTATTGGGATGGTTTGGTTATCCGGTTTGAACGGTTAGCACGGGTTGGCAGCTGGTATTTGCAAGTGAACTCTGATGAGGAGGCCTCATCGTTGGTCCAATAATCCGCTGGTCGTATTGCTCGCTTTGCATTGCATCGATGCAGACAACAGAGAATGAATGCACTAGCCGGTGAACTGCTGCTGGCTACTGAACTCTGAAGAAGCAAGCTGCCTCAGTTAGTAAAAGTAGTACCAGTAGCAGGAGAGAAAAATTCGCTGCCCCCGCGTTGCTCCCGGGGCGGCCGCGGCACGCCTCCCTCCCTCCATCACTCTGCTCGTCGCTGGCGGTGGCCCTGCTGCTGATTTGCTTTCGGTAGGGAACAAAGGCTTGGAGCTGCTGCTTCTGCTGTTCAGTGAAAGAGGAGAGAGCAGATGCATGGTGCTTGGAGGTAAATAAGGGCGTGTTTGGTTCCCTTCTCCACCTAGCCAGGCCAGCTCCAGGTAGCCAGGCCGCACTTAGCCAGGCTTGGTGCACGTAGGGAGGGATGTTTGGTTGGCTGCATGATGTGAACCAGGCTGGACAGAGGCTGTGTTTGGTTGCCTGCATGATCTTCAACATTTGAATTACCAGATGCAGGCATGGTTGTTTGGTTGGGTGCATACAACAAGTTCAAGTTACCTCCTGCATCTAGTGGTAACAATACCACCCACTATTCTAGATACATCATATGCTACTACATCAGCTTCCAAATGAGAAAACCAAGCCCTAAGGCGGTAACTAGCAGTATTACAAGTAATAATGCAACATTGCATTTGGGAAAATGACCATGTCCACCATTTTCAAGCACAGGTGGATTATTAAGAGGTTGGAGTAGAGGTTGGTTGTCAGGAAGATAATCATAGAAAGCTTGCCAAGCCTCATTTCTTGTGTTGTATTTTTTGTAGCAGTTGCCCTTGAAACCATCAACTTGAGCATGTGCCTCGGCCCAGGAAGAGTACACACCAGGTTGCTTACCAACATGAACAACATACCAAGCCATAGCTGTCGACGATATCTGGTCGGCAGCCTACCAAGGGGTTACCCAAGGTAGTAGATGAGATGATGGTGGTGGGGTGCGCGAGATCAAGAACGAGATGGTAACCCAAACACAAGCACGAGACACAAGATTTATACAGGTTCCGCCGTCGGTGTGACGTAATACCGTACATCCGTGTTCTATGATGTATTCGCGTTGATTATGGGGGTACCCCTGTCCCTCCTTATATAGTCCGGAGGGGTAGGGTTACAAGTAAAGTACTCGAGTTGGTACTATTTAGATTACAATATACTGTCATATCTCATGGGCCGGTCCGCTGATGGCGCGGCCCATATAACATGATGAGGGTACCGGGGGTTATACCCCCACAGCTAGTCCCCGAGCGCCTTGTATCCTTTGAGCAACGCCGTTTTGAATCAGTCCGAGTAGCTGAACCTGAAGCCGAACGGTTGGAATGAAGAATCCGACCAGTTTAACTGATCGGCAATGGAGTCTGGGCGCGCTGGTCGGCGATGGAGTCGAGCGCACTGGTCGGCGATGGAGTCAGAGCAAGCTGGTCGGTGATGAAGTTTGAGCAAGCTGGTCGGCGACAAAATCCAAGCGTGAGCTGGTCGGCTGATCTCGAACTTATTCAGATAAGGCTTGCAAAGAGGATGCAAGGGGCTCAAAATTAAATTTGAGATTTCTTCATGTCCAGATACGTGTACACCCGTCAAGTCACCTTAAGGTGACGTGTACACCCGTAGTCCCCGAGCCTGCTGGAAGATAGCAAAGCATCTTGTAGCAGGGTCAAAGAATAGAAGATTTCAATATCCAGGCGAATAAACAGTCAGTCCCCAGCTTAGCTGTCATGTATGTATCAAGGCCCCCGATGTGCTGCCCAGGATCAGCACCACGAACCGAACAAAGCATTGAGTAACCTCGACAAGCATACTAGCGTAGCTAGTGACACTTGCATGAAGAATCTGAGCGTCGAACAGCGATGAGCGGCGAGCATGAAAGTGACGACGAATGGCGGCGGTGATCGGCGATGAGCGCCGAGCGGAGATGAACGGCGAGTGGCGATCGGTGTTAAGCGCCGAGTGGAGATAAACGATGGCGGCGATCGGCGATAAGCGCCGAGCGGAGACGGACGGCGAAGCGGCGACTGGCGACGAGCGCCAAGTGGTCGGAGAAACTGGTCGGCGATGAAATCTGAGCGGCGAGTAGTCCAACCAACTGGTCGGCGGCGAAATCCGAGCGCCAGGTGGTGCAACCACCTGGTTGGCGATAGTCCTCATGTCCTTCTAGCCTGATCTAGTCCCCGAGCGTAGAGAATAAGCTCGATAACCGAACCAGGCCCCTGCAATAAATATGAAGAACCGGTAGTACATGATGTAAAAATAAATATAAAATTTGGCGAGAATCGATATTGATGATATTGGCGATATTATATTATTTTTTTCGGGGGAAAATCATTGATATAAGTGCAGTACAGTTGGTTCTTTATCGCATTATTACCAGCTCCGACTAGCCTATAGCCCATAGCGCTTAGCGTGGAAGCTGTATGCACGCGTAGGGATACAGGCGTCGCCGAAGAGCCGCTGTCTGACCGACCCTTAACGCAGAGCGCGGAGCTGCATGCACGTCTTTGGGATTAGGTCAGGAACAGGGCCGTCTCTAGACAACGCAAATCAGAACGTGGCTGGCCAGCAACCCAAATGATGAAAATATGAGTGGTGCCCTGCAGCGTAGCTTTGTATCTTGTTACCCAGCCCCAGCTATCTCATACCCCATAGCGCGGAGGAGCTCATGCCTCGTGTACGCGTAGGAGCACAATAGTCGCCGAAGAACCGCTGCTGACTAACCGTAACGTAGAGCGCGGAGCTGCATGCACGTGTAGGTCGAGGTCGAGGCCAGGGTCGGCTCAGGATAACTCGAATAAAAGCGTAGCTGACGGCTGGTCGGCGAATTAAAATTCATCTTAAAAATTAATTGATATGGCGATAAAACAGTTGGAGAAGCATATATGTATGTATATGGAGATCGGAGAATATTTAGAAAATATATTAAAAATATGACTTAGCTTGTCAATGGAGATAGGTCGATTGCCGAAAGCGAGAGGAGTTGGCGATCCGGTGGAGTAATCGACAGCCCGGATGAAGGAGTGAAGCTTGAACCGGATGGATCCCGAGTACTTCCGGTCGGCGACGGTGCGTATAACATGAGCAATCGAGAATCGCCGATGCATGCAAAATTTGACCCTGCTTGGTTGCGCTTAGCTTGATGGAAACACACGCGAACATGTGCGTGTTTACTTTTCGCTTGGTTGCCTTCCTCGTACATGCATGCGGCCGTAGAACGGCAATCGGTGGAGCGGAAGCGTCGGTGACCGAATGGAGAGGTTGGCGAGTCAAGCAAAGAAGTCGGCGACCGAGCGGAGACATCGTCGGTGAATTGAACGGAGAAGTCGGCGTGCCGCACGGAGAAATTAGCGGCCGAGCCGGAATAGTCAACGCGTCGCATGGAGAAATCGGCGGCCGAGCGGAGAAATCGACGGAAAGCATGATCGGCCGATCTGCCCGATCACAACGCGCGCAAATGCAGCTGCGGAGGGATGACGACGGCCGGGCGAGTGCCATGGCGGGATGGAAGCTAACCGAGCCCGGTTTGCTGCTAGCTCAACGACCACACGTAGATTAATTCAATGTAATCATAGCCGGAGTGCCCTTCCATGCAAGTGCAGACCAACAAAGCACCGTATGCTTGTACAGATGCGTAAGTTCATGCGAACACATGAGCATCTTGATTACTTTAACAAGATTGCATGGCTGTTGGTACTTAGCCTGTACTTGCATGGACATGTAGATCGGATCTCGCCTTGCTTGTCGCGGCGGGCGACGGCGCGATGTGCGACGACAACTAACTTGCATGTCTGGCGATCTGATCTGCCGCCGACGATGACGAAGGGCCGCTTTATGCGGAACGCCCGCTGGGCAGTTCGAGATCATCTGGCTCGGCTCGTCCACCGTGACATGTCGATGGCGCCGTGCGCCCGTCGATGGCGATTGGAGACGGCGGCCTCCTCCACACGGTAGCGATCGAGATGGATCGTGGAGGCATACTCCATCCGGCCGCGGACGAGTTTTTTTGTGTAGATTGAATTGAAAACCAGAAACCAATTTGTGATTAGTAACCGTAAAACCAAATCAATCTAATTCTTTTGTGAAGAACGACTCACCCGGTTGTATATGGATATTGATGAAAAAAATCTCCATCTCGCTCAGCGACGGATCGGGAGCACACCCCTACTGGCGCGCCCGGTGTCGACGATATCCGGTCGGCGACCTACCAAGGGGTTACCCAAGGTAGTAGATGAGATGATGGTGGTGGGGTGCGCGAGATCAAGAACGAGATGGTAACCCAAACACAAGCACGAGACACAAGATTTATACGAGGTTCCGGCCGTCGGTGTGGACGTAATACCGTACATCCTGTGTTCTATGATGTATTCGCGTTGATTATGGGGGTACCCCCTGTCCCTCCTTATATAGTCCGGGAGGGGTAGGGTTACAAGTAAAGTACTCGAGTTGGTACTATTTAGATTACAATATCTTGTCATATCTCATGGGCCGGTCCGCTGATGGCGCGGCCCATATAACATGATGAGGGTACCGGGGGTTATACCCCCACAATAGCTGTATAAATAAGAAGTGTAGGAAAAAAGCATGTGCTCAGATTCATGATAAAGCATCATAGACAATGGGCATGTGCTCAGATTACATGAAACAAGCATCACTGGCAATGGGCATCTGCTCAGTTTTAAGAACAAGCTTCACAGGCAATGAACAAGTGCTCAGTTAAAGGTAAAGGCATCATAGGCAAATGAACATGTGCTCAGACCAAAGAAAAAGCATCACAGGCAATGAACTAGTTCTCAGAATGAAATAACATGCACAATCCAAGTGCCAAAATAAGTTTCACATCATTGGCAATGGGTTGTTGGTCATATTGCCCTAAGTCTCAAATTACTCCACCAGCTAGGTTGATCTAGGGAGCAGGTGCACGGCTATATAAGACACTAACTATATGTTAGTGCTAGTAAGGAAAGCAGATGAACTGCACAAAAGAATAGGTCAGCCTCCACTACACAACCAGCAGCTGTTGTTAGTCAGGCACAAAAGAAGCCTCCACTGCACACCACAGGGTACCACCGGAGGCGCACAAAAGGATCAACCTCAAAGCTGCCGGGCCACCTCACACATAGAAGTGCTTCGCCAAATGGCCCCTCAGCCACAGCACCTTGTGTGCATCAGACCACTGAACAAAAGAAGTGCCAAGTGCCTTGTGGTCCAGCAAGTGACCATAAGCAAACATGAGGGCTTCTTCAGTGAAGCCTGGAATGAACATGATAGCCCCATACAGCTCAGGGTGGCAGTCCTCAACCTTGGTCTCCCTGATAGCATTAGCAACATCTTTCACTGCCTCTGACATCCCACCCAGCACTACAATATCCTCATCTGACAGCAGGGACCTCTTCCTCTTGTTACCAGCGCTCACCTCATTCTTCATTGTAGCCTCAAGAGTGTCAGTGTTGCCACTTTGCAGGATCTCAGTTGCATCAGTCTTGTGGGAGCTCTCAGCCACATCAGAAGGTGTGCCAAGTGGCTCATTGGATCCCATAGCCCACTTCCCTGTTGCCTGACCATTGGCAAAGATCAGCATCATCTCTTTGTAGTTCTGGATGGGCTTGTTGAGCAATGGAGCATCATTGGGGTGGTCCTGAAAATAAACAAGCTAGTGAGAACTGAACAACAGTCAATAATATTACCCATAACCTCAATGTATAGGTTGCAGGTTACATACCTTGGTGTGACCAATGTAGTGCTCCTCCTCAAGAACAATCATGCAGTTGTCCTCATCCCATTGAGCTCCACTGAGATCCCTAAGCTTGGACACGACTTCACCCACCCTGCCTCCACTTCCTCGGATGGTTATACACCTGAGTACTAGTCACCTCCTGACCACAAAACTCATTGAGGGCCTTGGCAACCTTCTTCAGGTGTACCTCTTTGAACCCTTTATTAGTCCTCACACCAGTGGTAATCAGTTGGCACATCTGCCTAAGCATGAAGGCAGACATGGGCTCAGTCCACCTCAGAGTGGTCCTCTGCTGAGCATGGGCCTGTGATGCTGGTATGAACCCTTCAGCCTCAGCCTCATCCCTAGTAGCACCGGCAAAGACCAAGCGGCCCAAAGACCACCACCAGCCCCAAAGACCACCACCGGCCCGCAAAACCCGCCCCGGCCCGGCCTCAAAGAACGGCGGCCACATACCCACCATCAACTCCAGGAAACACAAACTCATCAGATAGCATCTCTTGGTCACCCATACCCTAATTCATCAATGCACATGCCTATTGCCTCAGCACAAGTTATAAACAACCAAACATGAAAGTAATTCATCATTGCACATGCCCATTGCCTCAGCACAAGTTATAAACAGCCAGACATGAAAGTAATTCATCATTGCACATGCTCATTGCCTCAGCACAAGTTATAAACAGCCAAACATAAAAGTAATTCATCATTGCACATGCCCATTGCCTCAAGACAAGTTATAAACGACCAAACATGAAAGTAATTCATCATTGCACATGCCCATTGCCTCAAGCACAAGTGTGGTATCACGGGGAAAATAAACATCATTGCTATTGCCATTGCCTCAAAGAAGTGTAGTATCACGGGGAAAATAAACATCATTGCTATTGCCATTGCCTCGAGATCAAATGTAGTATCAGCGAAAAATAAACCTCATTGCTATTGGGCGGTGCCTCGAGAAAAAGTGTAGTATCATAGAAAACTTGTTGTCATTGCAAATGCCAAAATGCCTCAGATCAAGTTCAATATCAAATAATAGCAACTGTCGAGAATAAAAAAGAGTTCTGAGAACAAATTCGACATACAAAATAACTAGATCCTAGAAAGACCCCTATTAGCCCACATGTGATTAGCCCATTAATCCCTCTTTGCAGCCCATGCGGCATTGTCATCAGTATGAGCAGGATGGAGCTGAGTGTTGGTGTCATTTGGTACCCAAGAGAACTTCGGGAATGACCTCATCGGCACCAAAACTAAGAATCCGGTTATGCAAAATGCAACATGCAATCACTAGCTTGACTCGTGTCCTAAGCCTATGGAATGGTTTGTTGGTATCAATGATACGAAAACGTCCCTTCAAACCACCAAATGCCCTTTCCACAGTGACTCTCAAGCTGGAGTGCCTCAAATTATACTGACTCTTTGGGGTTCGTTGGTTAGTTCCTATTGCCATATTCCTTTAGATGGTACCTAACACCACGATATGGAGGAAGAAATCCAGGCCGACAAGCATATCCAGCATCTACTAAGTAGAACTTGCCTAAAATAAATATGTAAGTTGGTTAGCTAGATCATTTTATGACAACTACATCTAATTCTTATGTCAAAAGTACATTTTATTACCTGGTTCAACCCTTAACCCATCCTCTCTCTGCAATGCATCAGCAAGAATTGTGGCATCATGAGCAGAACCCTCCCAACCAGCTAGGACATATGTGAATTTCAAGTCAAAGCTAACTGCAGCTAAGACATTTTGTGTGGGGGCATTCTTTCTACCCCTAAATGCTGCTTGCATCTTGGCTGGAACCTTGGTATACACACGAGTCCCATCAATGGCCCCAACACAATCCTACAGGACACCAATCCATTCATAGTAAATTAATATGGCTTATGCAGCAACATCCTAGCACCTATATGACAGGTTTTTTACCTTAAAGTAAGGATACCATCTATGGCTGCTGCTAATCTTCAATGGGGTATCATTGTTTGGAGGCCTAATCATATCTTGTCTCAACTCACCAACAGCATACAACACATCTTTGAAATGGCGGTGCACTGTTTCTATAGACCTTCTCCAGTGATGCTTTACTACTCTAAAACGTTGGTTATGACCAACAATATGTAAAAACATTGCAACCTGCTCTTCAACACAAGAATTTATGTTGTCTTGAAGCGGTTTTACGTCCCTAAGCAAGTTGCACAAACTAAAAAAAGGGTGCCCTTCTCATTCTAAGCATGTTCACACACTCTATGTCATTGTAGTTGTAAATTAGATTCAGATTCCTTTGCCTCTCCTCATCCCTAATGCTCATTGGACCATAACATATCTGAGGCCACTGAGACTCAAGCAATCTAATCCTAGGCATCACCATTGCATACATAGCACTGATAAGAGCAGCAGCACGAGCAATAAGAAAGCATCGCTTCTCTTGCAAGTCCATCTAGAAAATGCATCAGTTTAAGCACATTGTTACTACCAACATTCAGACTACAGTAAAAGAGAACCAATAATGCTTAGTATCTACCACAACTAGACAACAGCTCCATTAAAAACATGCATCATCACAGGCTTGGCCAAAAGCTTTGAAGAAAATGACATCATCATAGGCATGTGCAATAGCTCAGACCAAAGAAAAAATCATCACAGGCAAAGGCAATAGCTCAATAATAAAATATCCATCCTCATCACAGGCAATGGCAATAGCTCAGTAACTAGCAGCAACATAAACTTCCTCATCATGTCAGTAAGCATCACTTGCATCCAAGAACGCACAATCAACTACCGCGACCCCTACGAGAATCAAGGAGGGACGGGAGGGGGAGAACATGTACAAAATACCCACGTCAACAAAGTTGGCTGCAAAGAATGAGCCAACACCGAGGTGGCGTGGTCAGATCTGCAAGAACACGAGAAGAGCAACGAAGGATTAGCATACGGAAACAATGATTTCTACTATATCACAAAAAGAACAAAAAAGGAAGAGAGACAAGAAGACAGATTCATGCCTCAAGAACAGGAAAGAACACGGATCAGAGGAGCCTGCAGGAAGATCAACAACATTTGTCACCTAGGGTTTGCAAATCGGAGCTTTAGGATGGAGTTAGATTAGGGGAAAAACTCACCCGGTTCAAGGAGCGTCAGATCCAGAGCACCTGCCACAAATCCAGTGAGAGAGACTGATTAGAACAACAAGATTCAAGCAAGACGATGGCGGATTGAGGAAGAAAAAGGAAGGAGCACCCACCGGCGGCGCAGATGAGGAGCGACAAAAAGAAGAAGAGAGGGAGGAGGCGGGAGGGAGGATATATAGGCGGTGAATGGCGGGAACGGGGGAGGTAACCCTAGCAAGTTCGCGCCATCTCCCGGCGCCCGAAAATCTCCAAGCCGCCGAGAGCTTCGCCGAAAGACGGAGGCGGGCCAGGCTGAAGAGGAACAGCCGATTCGGGCGTTCTTTCTCAGCCAAAGGCGTGGGGGGGATTTGCATGACACGAGACAGGCCCGAGGGAGAGACCAGGCAACCAAACACGCGTGCGCTGCATCCCAGGGGCCATGTACGCCCTTATACAACCAACCAAACACGCCCTAAATATACGCCGTGGCGCCCGGTCCGTGGGTGGTGGGCGCGCCGGGCCGCATTACACGCACATGAACCGGTACACGCGCCGAGCGCAGTGCGGATATCGCCGGCGCCTGTGCCAGCTGCCACCCAGCGGTCTCGGCGAGGAAAAGCGCGCGCAGGGAATATGGACGCCTCGTGTCGGTCGCTCCGGTCTCTCTCGCATCGCATCGCGTCGCGTCGCGGGTGGCCAGGTCGAGTCGGTGTATCCATCCGTACCTGCCGCCCTGGTGATGGAGGCTACTGTAGATCCTAAGGGGGTGTCGCAGCAAGCGTCGAATGTGCCGGGTCCCTTCTCTCCTCCGTACGTATTATATGTTCCTTATATAAAATTTGATGTTTTAGACTAAGTTCAAATCAAACATTAGAAAATATTTATCATTCAAAGCAGAGGAACGAGGAGAACGTCCGGAGGAGGAGGAGGAGGAGGAGGTGAGCTCGGCTTCGCCAGGTCGGTCCTGCAATTGTGGACCCGAACAAACTGGAAAAAAATCAAGATAATAATTAATGTTGTTGTTTTACTCCACTGTTTATTCATCGCATGAATCTAGAAACAGAAATTCTGCATATACATATATAACAAACAAATGTACTCACATTACAAGTTTTCGGATGTAAGCCGGAGTCCTCCATCCACAAAAACGTAATGTTCATTTTTTAAAAAAATGAATTGTTCCAATGAAATTGGTGAATATTTTTCAAACACATACATTTTTGGGTCTTGTACAACATGGAGGTTAATGCCTCCCCATGATTCAAAAAATCAAAATAGATGAAAATAAAATGAAATGAAGTATCCGTGTGTGTCTCAACTTTATAGTAACAAAATAGAAAATCCCTCCTTCTGGATGTTTTTACTATTTGTTCCGAACCGGGAAATTCCTCTATTTTTTTCGATGGGTATTTGTTGACATAAATTATTTTTTATTGTTTAGATAATACGAAGAAAAATTAATGAGCAAACGTGGGCCGAAGAGCCCAGAGATTCTTCTTACCTTGACCACATCTGGCCCCATGTCAGCCCATTAACATGCCCCCGTGGGGTCGACCTGTCCCACTTTTCTTGGCCGACACCTGAGCTGATCCCCCAACCGTAGACGAGTATCAGGTCGCCGGCGACGGCCCTCCGGCGTCCCCTCCTGCGCTCCTCGCCGGCGCCGCCTAGCGCGCTGTCAGTCGTCTAGGAGATGGCAGGCCATGGCCAGCGCCTACCCTTCACCGCGCCCAAATGTGGCCACTGGTTGGGGGCTCGGGGCCAAACACTGGCGGCGGCACCCGGGCAGTTTGAGTTCCCAAGAACTAGCCGGCTCTGTGGATGTCTCCACCGTCCAGTCGACTCCTGAGCCTTGGTAAATCTTCTGTCCTAGGTATTAGTAATTATTTCAGTTGATGTTTAAGTGGAGGTTCTGTTGTGACTAGTCTCTAGTCTCTGCTTAAGTGCTAATCTTACATTATTTGGCCGTTATGTGTTATCGGAATTAAGTGCATTGCGGGACCGTACTACTGATTCAGAACTAGTGAAAATATGCAGGTCTGTTTTGGAGTCGAGTGCTCATTGGTGGCATTCGGGTATTGTGCCCCACCTGAAAAATAGAAGTGGCATATTCACTTATGAATTCAGTATTTCAGTTCAGTTACAATGGGGATTTTAGCTGTAACTCAGTTGTGCATTAAATATACCATTTATCAACCTTACTAAAATAATGAAACTCTAAAAGAATGTATCATGGCTATATGAGAACTGTATGTGTTGGACAATTTTTCCCCCGAAAGGGCAGCAAAATCACTTTCTTATTTTCTGCCTGCCATGTGGTGCAAATGCTATGACCCACTTCCACCAGTTCGAAATTATATCATCATACAACAGTAGTGGTATGGTTTGTAATACCATCATGTTATAGCTTCCATCTGGTTCTATATTTTCTGCACTTGATATGTTTGTTTTTGTTGCTAATTCAATATCCACCATTTCCTTGTAGGTGCTAGTTTGAATACCGATGGAGCCTTACGATACCCTGTGTTCCATAGAGATCATTCATTGGTGCCTTCATGTATCCAGTGAGCAAACATACCAGATGCCACTGTCATAAGGAGCAAGAGCCTGTGGGAAGTTGCCTTTTTGTTACTATCAGCCTTGGGAGTTGAGACATCAGCTGCTCACAACCTTGTGACAATTGACACTGGTTCCTCTCTGTCTCTCTGGTTCAGTTTCGACACTGTGACACCACTACTATTGTCACAGTGGAAAAGCTGGACTGATAATCAACCCTCTTAAGTCGTCAACTTACCAGAATGTCAAGTGCTCAACCGAGGTCTGCTTTGCCATGCACAAGAACTCTGGTATTTTTTTTCTGGCTGTGTCCACAAGCAAGATGCTTGCCTCTACAGAATATAATATGCATTGGGAGAATACTCAGTCAGTACTTAGTCAAAGACAAGGTCACCCTTCCAAATTCCCTAAAAAAAAGCTCACCCTTCCAAACAACTATGCCATTGATGATTTCATTTTTTTGTGGCGGCACAGATAATCTATACAGACAAACTGCAGAGCCTTTTTCATACTTTCCTAGTCATCATGCGAATGAAGATTTTATGTCAATCGGACCATATATTTGAGATGAAAAACTTGTGTTGACTAGATTGATCAGTTATAGCAACTTAACGTTCTATGTTATTCAACAGCTTCACATGACAGTCAATTGGATACGGCTTGAAGTTGATCCCCATGTCTAATAGTACAACAATGACAATAGTGAACTTGATCCCTGTATCTGTAGTACAACATGACAATAGTTGATTCCTACTGTACATTTATTTTATCTCCTGTATTTCATGCACTTGACAAGGCTGTGAGAATTACAATGCTAGCTAAAGGATATGCATGAGGAAGCGTTAAGGACAATATTTGCTTTGTTACAACTGGTGAACTGATAGATTGGAATGGCTTACCAACAGTCGAGATAAAATTTGAATTATATGCCATGGTGCTACGAATGGAGAATGTGTCCTATGTGAATTCAGACGATGATATTTGCTTGACATTTCAGCCAGACGATGCCAATGTAAAGTGGGTTCAAATTTTGGGGAACAGAGCAATGAGATCATTTGGGGTTGTTTATGATATCCAAGATAGGATATTTGACTTTCAAACTATTAATTGCCGACAGAACAAAGGTGAATAGCTCCCATCCCCCATCCCCCCCCCAAAAAAAAAAAAAAAAAAAAAGGTTTGTGCTTCACAGGGCAGCCTTTGTTATTTTTGAGAATTTGTTGAGGAAAGAACACTTTATTATTGACACAGCAGTTACGTGCTTCGTAAAGATGTGGCCTTCTCTAGTTTAGTGCTTAATGCTCTATTAAAGTTTAGTCTCACAACTTTCCTGTCAAGCTATTAAATTGTTTGGCTGTGATATGCCATTTATCATACGTCATTTTTCATATCACAATTCTTCTCTGGTTTCACGCTTTGCTGTACAGTAGTTCATCATATATGTATGTGGCAACTTCAGCATTATTTTTTTTTTATGGAACAACTTCAGTATTTTTAGTGTTAAACGTTTCAAAAAAAGGCGAAACACAACAATGACATTAACAAAGATTCTTGATGTGATTTACTAAATGGCAATCCAAGTTCAGAGCTATTCTGGATATATCAATCATGCCATGTTGATATACTCTATTTGACTTAGAAAGTTAGAATCACCTTCATTAATGCATTTTTTCATGGCAAACCACTTAAACAGAGGTCAAGGTTGATGCTCCGTATAGGCTTTGGGTTGCTCACTTTACATATAAATCACAAGATACTACTGAACTTGCTTACATCACATAGGCTCAAGTTGTTCATATGCTTCTTCACCCACTGGCCACTGTTTTATGACAGCCTAATGATGCTCTGAAGATTTCATTGGGCCTGCAATAGTGTGCAATTATTTAAAATTACACCATACTCAAATTATTCAGATTTGTTTTCTTTCCTTTTTTTTTACATCTCCATCTGCAGCAGTGCAATTACTAAAGCAAAACAATTGTCACTGCTCATGGTACTTGCATATTCAAACTTTGGTAATAATCTTTCCTGAACATGGTAACTGATTAAAATTCTTTTTTCATTAAGCTTCAGGTTACATTGAAAAAAAAAGGTAGCTTCACAGCATTTTCTCTATGTCGACTTTTGGTGCTTCGTCTACGGCAACCCCGCCCTCCAGGCCTCCTGCGGGCTACGGCTGGACCTTCCACCGCATTGTCCTTGACTTTACAGGTGCGCCACAGCTTTAACCCATTGCTCATCCATCGATCAATTAGCTAGCGGCTCTGATTTTGAGATTTAGAATCTGCAGCGGGCGCAGGGCGCTTGGGCTCCAGTTCTAGAGCCAATTGAATATGGCTCGTTCGCTTCTAACTAACGCCGGTGCCTGCCGTTCGGCAGCAGCCCAAGCGGCGGAAGTGGAAAGAACGGCTGCACGCCCGTATCCGTTCCTTCATATAAATCCCTGCGAGTAGGGTTCGGGTCTGACTCTGCGCCGCCGCCGTCCTCCTTCCCTCCCGCTGCGCTCTCTCCTTTTCGATTTATTGCGGTCGCTTTCCCCTCTCCAAGGGGAGGGCGGCTGCGCCATCTCCACCGCCACACCACCGTTTCCGTTCTTCACTACTTCAGCACTCCTCTTCGATCTGTGGCATCTGCTTTCTCCACGGCGTGGGACGCATTGCCCAGCCACGAACCGGCATGGATCTGACACCACCTCCACCCTAGCATCCTCGGGTCCTATTTGCCCTCTAGCATCCTCGGGGCCTATTTGCCCTTTGTCCTCTCCGATTCGAAAAATAGAACTTTTTCCTCTTCGATTCGGAACCGTAATCCCTGTTCGAGACGAGTTCCAGCCACGGCTTCTCTATATGCCGAGGGACTGGGCTCCTGTCGCTTATCCCGTCCGACGCTGGCAATTCTACGAGTTTTCCGATCTTTGTAGCCTACCCCGTTTTGCAATCCTCTACCGGACCAGTCTCCTTCCATCCGGAAGCGCAAGTTCCGCTGGATTTTGTCTGCTTATTGAGGTATAACTAGATCGCCGGAGGACGGCTTCATCGTGGAAAGGCGCCTCTAGATTGGGGATCGCCGGAGGACGGCTTCGCCGTGTAAAGGTCCCTCTTTTATATATGTTCTTTTCTGGAAAGAAGCGCAAAGAAGCCCCCACTGCTTCGCTCGCCGCCCGCACTGCCCGTCCTTTCAAGTGTTGCTCACCTGGAGCAGCGGCGACAGCGGCGATGGAGGATTGGGCGTCACTCCTTCCGGAGCTGACGCAACTCATCGCCGCCCGCGTACTGGCGGCGGACGTGGTGGACTACATGTCCTTGCGCGCCACGTGCGCGCGCTGGCGTGCTTGCACGCCCAGTCCACGTGACCCTACCCTCCGCGACGCCCGTCTTCGGCCGCGCGGCTGGGTCGCGCTATGCGGCGGCGACGGCTTGCGCCCGGCGGACGCGTGCGAGGTCACCTTCCTCTCCACCGCCACCAGCAGGTGCGTCCACGTCCACCTGCCGGAGCTCTACGGCCACCGCATCGTCGGTTTCACGGACGGCCTCCTCATCCTGCTCAACAAGGCAACCACCGCCATCCGCGTCCTGCATCCCTTCACCCGCGTCGCCGTCGACCTCCCGCCCATCGCCCCCATCGTCAACTACCTGATGGTCAAGGACCAGCGGTCCCGCGCCTGGATGAGGACCGCCGTGTGCAGTGCTGAGAACTCCATCGCCGTCGTCGCCTGGTTCCCCAACGCAGCGGGGGTGGTCGTCGCAGAGCCTGGCTCCCCGTGCTGGTGTGTCGTGCACCGTAGCCTCCAGCTTGCCTCAGCCGTCCCCTTTGAAGGCCGGCTCTATGGCGTCATCAGAGACAAGATGCAGGTTCTGCAGATCTATCCTCAATGCCTGGACCCTTGCATTGCTCGTTTCGCAGGAACGTTCGTTCCTCCAACCAATTCCTTATTCCTCCTGGAATCTGCTGCGCGCCTGGTACTTGTTCTCCGCCAGTTTTGCTATGACAATCCCATTCCGGGATATGGACCTTACCGGTTTGCGGTGTTTGAGGTTGGCACGGCTGAGCCGAGGGGGCTTGCTCCGTTGAGCAGCCTTGGTGATCGAGCTCTGTTTCTCGGCTATGACCGCTGCTTCTCTGTGTCTGGAAACAACCTACCTTCCATCAGCGGTGATGCCATTTACTTCTACTCCGAAGATCTCTATCCTCTTTATATGTACTCGGTGAGCGGTGGCACATTGGAGAAATTATCAACGCTATCCATTATCCATGACAACACAAAGAGGATCCGACCCTCTGTGCGGCCCTTCACACTAGCAGATCATCTGATCACCTTTTGCAACCATCGTTGTTGGTAGGTTCTTGAACCTCAGTAACTGACACATGAATTGTTTGTGCTAACTGGTCTGTGCTTTCTCATTGTTTGTATTTGTATAACTTTAATAATGTTCTAATTGATCTGCCTTTTCTTTTGCTGTAGGTCAAGGGGACTCATGTTTCATGAATACCACTACATACCTACATCTTGGAAGGCTTTGTCCAAGAAACACAAAGCCCAAGACCGCGAAGTTCAGTTTCAAGCTCAAGAGGTTTGAGCTATTAGAAATAAGGGCTCCTTTCACCGAGAACAAGTGCCCTAGCCTGGCACTTGCTTACCTAGATCTTTGAAGAAGCTGTTCAAGAAACTGAAAGCCCAAGGCTACGAAGTTCAGGGTCAGGTTCCAAGCTGCATAAGTTTTAGCTGCAGGATTAGGTAGGTCAGTTACAAATAAGGGCTCCTTTTGCCCTGTCCTTGTGCAGTTGGCACAACTCAGTGATGACTAAAATACATACTGAAAATGTGGCCTCAATCCAACCTCTTCCATTTGTTAGTTCTTTTTCATGTTTATTACTACAATTTATAAAGATTGAATATAAACAATGATGCACTGATTTCCTCCAGAAGTACTACTGATGCAATGATATTCTGGCTTTCTGCTATATCTATCTATCAGTTTCAGTCCTTTCAATCATTCAGTTTCAATTATTTGATTTTCTTTAATTCACTTGCTAGTTTTTATATTTTTTCAAAATTTTCTTAATTTTTTGAGCAACAGCTGTCTTATATCTTACCTGATTTTTCCTTCCCTGTCGACAAAGAGCGGAAGAAATAACTGTGGAGCTTCATCGTGTATTTGGAGCTATAAGTAAAAAGTGTTGTGAATCCCATGAGTTCATTTTGGGGACTGTTTTTATTTTGGTTGTATATGTTCTGTGCATCCACAGTTAGTTATCTTACATGACTCAAATCATATCCACGAAGATCTTTGAGACAAAAAAAAAAAAAAAATCAGGTATGGAGAAATAAAGGCGGAAGATTTGATGATTCATAAAAATGCTGCTGGTGAAATTTAAACTAGACTTTCACTGTCTCATGTTGCTTTGATCCTAGAAAGAAATCTAAACTAGATTTTCAAGTCTTGATGGTAGTTTCTGTGGCCTGTTTGGTTGATGTCTAAACTTGCCACGTCTCATTTTCGGCAAACTTTGGCAGCCAGAGAAAGTTTTTAACGAGAAAAAACGATGCCACACTTGTGGCAAAGTTTTGCAAGAAAATGAGTCTATGACATGTGGGGCAAGGTGCTAAGAAAGTGTGGCACGCTATAACTGTGGCAGGGAACCAAACAACTGCGAGAAAAACTATGATATAACTAACATAAGACATGAGACATGGTATGGTTTGGACATGAACCAAACAGACTCTAGTCACAACTCATAATGGCAAGATGATGACGGCTTGCTAGAAGGTCTTTTACACAACATCATTCTTCTGCACAGCATGGTAAGTTTCTTCCGATTCTCCCTATTTCCCCGGCGAAGAAGCCTTGCCGTTCTGCTCGAATCCTCTGTCGGCTGCGGCGGCGGCGTCGCGGTGTTGTGGGTGGATGCCGCAGGCCGCACCCTTGGTCGCCGTGCCGTAGGGCAAGGGAGCTAGCTCCATGGCGACTCTGCTGGAGCGGACTGGAGCAGATCGCGACTCGCGAGCCCGTCGAAGCCACGTTCTCCAGCAGGAGCAACATCGTCAATTATAACCTTTTACTGCTGGATTGCAATCACATGAACATGCTCGAAAGCTAAGGGCAGATCTGGCACTTGAAGAACAGCGAGAACAAGAACTGAGCATAGTAACAGTTCCAAACTTTATTGAGGCACGTAAAAAACGGCCAAGAAGAAATGTAATAAATCTACTATTCCAAACAGCAATAGAACCCATTTATATGTTGCATCTAGAGGTTGATTTGTGTTGATAATGTGCAGTCTTGAGCTGACCTGTTATATCTACTTTGGGATTATTACAGAGTAGCATAGAAAGATTGAAAGTGTCAAGGCATTTAGCTGAAGAGGCCATGAATTATTTTGAGGAATGTGTTTCAATTTCAACAATGGATAGTACTGATTTCTCATCACCTGAGGACCCTCAACCAAATTCAGTTGTGAATGTCCCAACAAAGGGCAATAGTAGATTTTTCCACAAAGGGAGGTCAATCTTTCACACACTCCGGTTGATCAACATGGCCATCATGAGGTTAGTGAATTATTTTTATGTTTTTGGAGTTTTGTAGTTCTAGTCTGCTCATTGAGGTCCTTTTAATATGCTCTGGATTCATGTTTATGCACATTAGTATGACCCTGTAGTTCTGTACTGAAACTTAGAGGTCAGAAGTATTCTTGGGATATGTTGATAATATCTCCAGCAAATTAAGTGTTCTGGATCATGGGGGAGCACCACAAAATCTCAATATTATGAGCACCACAAAATCTCAATATTATGAGCACCACAAAATCTCAATATTAAATTCAGAAGTTCTATACGTTTTCTCATTTTTTTCGAAAAAAAGGAAAGTATAAACACCTCTTTAGTTGATTTTGGGTATAAACATGCTGTTTCTTACCTAGCTTATAGTGGTCCCATGACATACAAATAGCACCTGAGCTGTGGATCATCCTGAAAACCATATATACTAATGTACTATGTTATATATGGATTGGTTGTCATAAATCAAAATATCATCCTTCACAACTGTCACCCTTAGTATTAGTGCTTTCTTTACGATGTACAGATTTATAGGATACCGTCACCTCGAATCATTCTTGGCATCTTGTTAGAATGCATTTTTGATTTCCTCCTTCCCCTTCTCGCAGGAATTTGACAAGCAAACTCAGTGCTCAATTAGCGCAACTGGATCTGATATGTCTGACAGTGCTATATTCAGTCACACAAATGGTGCTGGTTTGAAAATTAGGAGTATCTCCAGTGATGATCCTGATGGCTTTGACTCTCCACGGAGCAGAAAATCTTGTTTCTCTTTCACCATGAGCCAGTAAAAAAGGTTGGATCAAAGTCAATAAAGAGAAATAAATCAATTTCAGCTAGTGGTCAAGGACTGCAGTAACAAACTGTTGTTTGAATTTGGATTTGACTCTTTCGAACAAATTACTCTAAGATGGATCACCTTTTGTCGGATGATGTTTTTGCTCTCTAGCTGGCGTCCGATTGAAATTGCTGCCCTAATGGACCTGTCTGAGTCCCAAAGACATTTCAACAGTAAAAAATGCTGCCCTAATGGACCTGTCCTAAGAAACTGGTAAGAGATGTAACAGAGAGATCCGGGTACAATATATTTCTATTTTCTAGCACTCAACCATCATTTTTATCTTATAATCATAAATCATGAAAGGATGTACCCAAACAAATTTAAATACGACTACATCAAAATCACATGTTCCCAAATAATTCATCAATCCTTGATATAACAAAACAGAAAAGGTGAACTAATCGTATGTTGGAAGGATGGCCATGGGCCATGGCCATGATGCCATATTAACCCAACAAAGGTTAGAAGTATGAGAACCACGAAAATAGCAATGTGAACATTTGGACTCATGAAGAAGCACTGTAACTTTTATCTAAGATCATGGGGAGATAAAAGAAAGGAAATGGCAGAGGGGTGGCCTGCTTTCACCTGATCACTCAATTCCCACAAAGTCCATTAACCTCTATTCGTTACCACTAGCCATTAACTGTGAAAATTGATGGAACCCAAGCTATAATGCATTTTTGACTTCAATGGTTTCCATATGGACCTGAAACTGAAAGTAAAGAAGATAACCGTTAATAACTTCTTTTCTAGTCTGAACAACAATTCACTGATATCTACTCCACCTCTTACATTGTGTAAACGTCTCCAACCATAGTTGGAACAAAATACTATTGATTTGAAGAGTGAAGGTTTTGGAACTGGATTACTGGTCATGGTGAATCGGCTAATGAAGCAATGAGCTGGCCTCGCTGCATAAGTTGTATATGCAGGCGAAGGCTGCGGTACTTTTAATTTGAGAGATTGGTACGCTTGTTTGGGGAAAACATTTTTCTTCTACAACTCATTTAAGATCTACGGTAAAAGACAAATTGGGTGGAGGTGCTGAAGTGAATGTAGAGTTATCTAACATTCTAACCTTGCCTAGCAACAGTAAAAATACATGGCAAGTAAGGTAGCCCATGTTCCACATTTAGAAACTAGAGAAATTCTTTGGCTGTACTGACATTTGCTCCATCTTGTTATGACGTAAGTCGAGGCAGTCAACATACCTAAAATGGGGTATGAAGCCGGCATTGCAGATCCGAAGAAGGTATGTTTTATAGACTGATTAACCAGCCTTTCCCAAACCTTGAAACATAAGGCAGGAAGTTGACGAATGTTTGGCTGTGTTTTTGTCCCAATAGAATTCACAGCCTGAAAGAAAGATGTGTAGATAAAATGCGTTATACTGAGGGACAAAGACAAAGTGGTTCACTCCAGCCAATGTTACAACAACACCATGGTTTTTAAGCTCAACAGTTAAGCTGATGAGCAGGAATTTTAACTAAACAGGAAATATCCAATAATAGGAAAAACTAATCAGGGAATGTAGAAATGAAAATAGATAGTGGATTGGGGCAAACAAGATCGGACAACCATATTTGTTAGCTCAGCAGTTAACTGGATGAGCAGGAAGTTTAACTGAAGCCAAAAATCTCCAATAATAGGCAGAAGTAATTAGCTTAATGTGGCTACCAGAATATACAATGGAGTGGTGTAAACAAGATCATTGGATGAAGCAGGAAATATAACAAAATTCCCAACTCCCATAACAGACTGGGACACCTCCCTTTGATGGTTCCCAATATTTTTTTTTTTTGATATTTTGGACTAAATTATGAAATCACTATAATACTCCAAACTGGATCTCGTGCAAAATCAATTTTCGTAATGAACATGTTGATTAAGGCAGCACAATTATACGAAAGATTTCCAATATTAGGTACCTCTAATAAGAGAATATAGCTATCAAAATTCAGAACATAAAACATACTGGGTCCATATCAAAGTTAGCTGCCAGCAATTTTTTTAAAATAAGAAGGGATGCACAATACTTATATTGATGATTGTCGAGTATCTTATTCTTGGGTTCTCAACTTTATTCCACTACACCAAAAATAGAAGGAAACTGACGAGTTCTAATCAGTATGAGGACAACATGACACAACTTACTCTCTAAACAAATCGAGAAATTTGCTTTAGGATGAGCCTGCCAAAGTAGACCTAGGAAAAAGAGAAAAGTTGGCCGACATCGATTCTTTGGAATAAGAAGTGATGCAAAATACTTACATTGATGATGGCTTATCTTATTCTTGGGTACTCCATTACTATTCCGCTACACAAAAAGCGGGAAATTGGTAAGGCTTTTTTAGCTCATGCGATAGTATCAATGTTTCTTCACGCAAAGCACACTAAATCATACAAAAAAAAAAAACAAAACAAAAAAAAGCTAGCACAACATATATGCATGTGTCAATGCAAAGCACACCGAATCATAGATCTACAACAAGAAGAAACCGACATGGCAAATATGCATGTGTAAAGAATAAGTAAATAATAAAAAAATATGGTTGGTCAGTTAGACCTCACGAGCTTGCCCAGTTCCTGTTCTCAATGTTCTGTTCCTCCTCAGAGAGAGCAGCAGCACACCTTAAGGCAACGACGATAGAAACCTTTTGACGGAGCGAAATCAGGAATTAGGAATCAATGTGGGTACCTGTTCATGTAGTTATCGAATAAGATGTCGTCAAGGAAGAGGCATTGAGCAGGGGCATAGTGGCGATGGGGGCAGCGTTGTGAGGTGCCGGAGCAGGGCGCAGCAACCCGGGGGCGCCGCCGGGCCAGCAGCCGCCGGTGAGGTGGCCGCAGAGCGCGCTGGCGCACCTTCTGAGGTGGGGCCGGAGCTGGTTCCGCGTCGAGACCCTAGGTCGACATGACGGCGGCACCCGAGGCTGTCCGCGCAGGCCGACATGCAGCTCAGTCAAGGGGGCATAGGCAGACGCGGCGGCGCTCCGTGGTGGCGACCTTGGCGGGCAACGGAGGCGACGGCAGAGGGCGGCGCGAGAGAGAAGGTCGGAGGCGGCGCTTGAGTCTCCGGGGAGATATTTTTGCGGTCAAAGATGAGGGAGATATTTTTTCTCCGTAACCAGCCAAAAGTTGCCGCGTGGACTGAATACAGTATTAGACGGTGGAGTAAATTTGTACCGTAGAAAGAAGATCCAACGCTGTAAATTATTTTTGCTGTCGTAGATAGCCTGGCCGACGGCCGAATGCCGGCAAATTAAAGAAGTTAAATTGGGATCATAAATATCAGGGTTCCAATAACTTATGCCAGAAAAAGAACCCCCAACACATCCCTCTCTTCTCTAGCCCCTCTAATGACCGCCAATTGCTTCACCTGTCAAAACAAGGTGAACCAAAAGAATATATTAAAAAGGAACTTTCATGCATATGGACTTGCAGATGATATCAAGGAAAAAAATAGTTGCAGTTTAGTGTTACCTAGGCAGAAATCAAAATAGAGAGGACAAACAACTGAACAGACTATTGTTCCAAATATGGGAGAAGGCAGTAAATGAATGGAACCTCTTTTTTTTCCCTGCAGCAAGTACCAGTCGAATCACATTGATTCGTGAGTTTGATCCACAAATACTTGTGCCCAAATTTATTCTTAACATAATCAAACCACAAATGTAGATTCCATCCCAAGGAGTACTCCGATGACTAGGTAAAAACTCAAGCATCATTAAAAAAAAAGGGTAAGAATAGGCTGACTACCAAAGAAAGTCATATTTGAGCAAAAAGCATTTAGCTAAATGGAACAATTTCTATGTCACCTAAACTCTTGGCTTGCAGGAAAGAAAACAGCTCAGGTGCACATGCAAGGGATAATAACGACCCTTAGTCGAAGACAAGGATAAGAACTACTCTCCTCTTGACTTCTCTAAGTTCTAAATAGTGCATATGCTTAGGGGCTACTTAGCAGGGGCTGCAGCCTGTCCAAGCAGGCAGCTCCATGTGGAGCTCTGTGGCAGAACCTTCTAAATTATATGGCCCACAAGCACCGACATTGTCCCTAAGACCTCTGGCCGCCTATGCTTGCGTACCACATAACTTAAAAGCTCTGTCGGGTGAAACCCCGATGACACCACGATTCTCCAAGATCGACTTCTTACAAGATGTTGTAATATTACAATCATTTTTATTCAAATACAACAGAGTAGCGGAAGATTTACAAAGAAGATTACAATACTTGATCAGAGTTTGATTAACCAAAACTTAACTAAGTTTGCGGAAGTCAGAAAGAAATATAGAGCACCTGTGAGAGAACACTTCAGACGGGAGACATTCGACCATGCCAAGCCCACTGGTATGACCGAACTCAGCAACACTAGTCAATACACACTCGCAATGGGGGTCAAAGAATCCACGAGTACAAAAAAAGTACTGCAAGACTTACCCGACGAAAAAAAGAATGGAGAAGACTCGGGAATCTTTGGTTGATAGGAGTCAACGTAAGGCTTTAGCAAGAATCAAAGGTACCTTTCTTGGCGACTAATGTTGATCCTTAATATTCATTCTTATATGATATTTCCATTTAGCATTAAGCTATCAAGCTAGGTTATCCTAGTCTATAGCAAACACTTGGCAAACTGTGTAACAATTTCAAAACCTTTCTTCCATCAACTTCCATCATTACTACGATGCTGACGCTTGGTCATGTCTCCTATATCGTGGAGCAACGACGATTCGAATCGCTTTATATACCCAATTTGGGGCTTCTAGCCACACGATGTATATGAGGACCCAACATCTCACATACATCAACTCACGCTTGCATTTCTCCCCCCCGGAAGCGGGTCCTAGCCACGAGAGTACAAGTACCCCATCTCCCTACGCCGTCGGTCTAACCGTCGACGGTGCGCTCGTAGAGTGTGGGTACACGCTACTTCTGTTCGGTTGTCCGTTCTCGCATGAATCATACAAGGGAGCTTACCGCCATTAGCATGCGACTAGTACTATCCAATAACCCTCTTGACCACGGGATCACCACAACGAGCGGTCCTTAACCGACACAAGTGGGCGACACTACACCGGGGCACTAGCCCATCCCTGATGCAAGTCACTCCACCGATGTCTCAATTTACTCATCATGTTCTTATTGCGTAACCTTGACCCGATCAAAGTGAAGGCTACCAATAAGAAACATCAGGTTTGTATCACTTTCTCAAAATTTGGTACCATTATCACACTTTTGGAAATCATTTCTTAAAGCCTATGCTATTAGCAGGGCTAAGCATAAACTAAGCATTTTCGAAATCAAAACAGGTTTCAGGGATAATATAGCAAGGCACAGTAATTGCATCAAGATAGGATATCACTTAACTCCTACACCTAATGCCTCATACCATAAACATAGAATTATAAAGAACTTTCGAAATTCAAGGAAGGGTTTAATGCATCCGGGGCTTGCCTGCGTTGCAGAGAAGGTTAGGATCCTCAAGAAGATCACACAAGTCAGATGGCATCAACACCTCTGGGCACCTTCTTCTGGAAACAGCTTCTTCGAACTTGATCAACACGAACCTTCACTCTCACGGTCACTACACGTATATAAATAATGCATTCTAAGTATGATGAAATGCATGACATGATGTATGGTTACAGGCTTAACAAGTGCATAACAACACTTAAATAAAGTTAAGAAAGTTGAGCACAACTTTCCTTCATATGGTCAACTTCTTAATTACTTCACAAAGCAAGTTTTAGTGATTATTAAACATATGGCTAAAGATCACTTCAAGTTTAACATGTCATTGCCATGGGTAATAAGGGTTGGATGCCACATGGTCTCCAATCAAATCCTAAAAACACTTAATACTAATTAAACATTCTCATTAAATTAATTAATTATTTATTAATCACGTGACTAAAATCATCACCAAACAAAACATGACAAAGCCATGGATCAGTGGTGGTTAATGACCCATGGTCTTCAAGCAGTCCAAAAGCAAGCAACTCTAAATTAATTACTCTCTTTTTATTAATTTATTTCATTATTAACATAAGGCTAGCACCACTACTAACCAAAGCATGACATTGCCATGGACCAGTGGGTGTACTGATCCAAGGTCTCTAATCAAAGCCACAATTTACTCATCAATTAAATTTGGAAACTAATCAACTAGTTAGTGGTTTTATTAACCATTTTTGTAATCTTTAAATAAGGCTAAATTAATTATTGAAATAAATTTCTTCAAAACAGTACCAAAATTTTAGTGAAGGTTGGTTTTAGCACATAACATTTACACACAAAATTTCATGATCAATAGATTAATATTTTAGTCTACAAAAATCACACAGCACTCATTTATTAATTAAAGCATAGAATTATCAAGCATGACAAAAGCGATTAACTTGCCAAACTCATATTTTTCCATGAAACTACACATCATGAGGAACACATAGAATTTTAGTTCATATTTTTCTGAGCTCGGATTATTTAATTATGAATTAAACAATAATCAGTACATTTTGAATATTTTCTAAAAAAACAAAAAGGCAAATAGCCTTTCTTCTACCTTCAGCCGATGGTGCAGACACGGACTGGAGCTGGCCAGAGCTGGCCGACGGTGGCAGACGGGCGACCAGCGGTGGCGGAGCTGGCTGGGAGGGGCTCTGGAGCAAGGCGAACTCGCCGGTGCACTCTGCTCGGCCGGAGATGGCCGGTGGTGGGCGGGCTACGCGCGACGGCGGCCATTGGCGGAGCCGCAAGGTAGCGGCGATGACCGGCGATGCTCCGGCGACTCCTGGGCCAGGGCAAGAGGTGCGCCGGACGTGTCTTGGTGAGGCGAAGCTGCTGGTTGCGTTGGTAAGGCCTGAGGGAGCTTGGAAGAGGGAGCGGCGGTAGCAGCATGCTTGCGAGCTGGCCATGGCAGTCGCCGCGATGGGAAACGGCCGCGCGGACGATTCCGAACAGTAGAGACCATGCGAGCGGGTTCAGGAGAATCGCCAGGACGTGGCGAAGCTCCATGTGCGAGCTGTGGGGCTGAGATGGGATGAGCACGTTGAATTTCACCGGCGGAGGGAGCTCGGCGGCGGCGACCGTGAGCGAGAAGAAGAAGAAGATGGCGACGACCGCGGCTTTATAAGTGAGGAGAAGCTCCGCGAGACCTTGCCAGCAGCTGCTAGAAGCTGGACACGGTGGCTGCTGCGTGCCACACGCAGAGAAGTGGCCAATTTGGCCACGGCGGTGATGGCGGCGAGCTGCACGGTGTCAAGCAGAGTATGGCCGGGTACTGTAGCAGTTCTGAAACCCGAATTTCTTCCTCACTTTTCTTTGTATTTGCAGTGGAAGCTCAAGGTGCTGTAGTGGAACGATTTGTAGAACCAAAGGAGATCTACAAGATTGTTTTAAGAAGTATAGCTCAATACTTGCTGGTTTAGGAGATAGAAGGAGGAGAAGAGGAGATGAATGAAACTGAAATTCAGTTTCAGTTACAGTAGCAAACATACACCCTTTCCCTGAATTTTTGCAATTTACTCTCAAAATCATATAGCAACATGAAAAACTCCCAAAATAAAAGTTACTCAGAAATTTAAGATCTACAACTTTGCTTTTGGGACCATCTTCAAACTCTGCTTGGATTTTGAAATTTGAAATTAGAGATGAAAATGGGTTGAAATTAAGATTTTTAAATTAAATCCAAATTTGAATTTTTAAACCTGATTTTAAAACCTCACCTTTCCAACTCCAATTTGAATACTTTTAAAATTCTACTTTCTTGATTTAATTCATAATTTCATAATTGAGCTCAGTTAACAAAAAAGATTAGGATTTTAAATTTACTTTAATTAACAACATAACATGCTTCACTTTGAGAGCATAAAACCATACTGTTGATCATTAGATATAATTAGCAACCATTGCTTGTCATATTTAGACTAACACATGTTTAACATTTCATGTTATGATTAACATATCAAGACAAGGCATTGAATCATATAGAAATTAATTAACACCATGAAATGCATTAATGCACCTAATGCTTGGTAATCAAATTAATGACGTATATGATCATATGCTAATTGCATTATCATTGAATTAATAAACATGATGCTTAATGCATAATATGATGACATGGTGGGTTTTGGTTAACGTAACACCGGGGGTGTTACAAGCTCTGGATGCTAAGGTCTGCTAGTATTTCTGAAGTTTAAGATGTACATTGGATAAGCATGGACATGGAGATATTTTGTTACATTTTATATATGTGAAAGTCAAATCTTTATGTATATTAATACAAAGTTTTAGCTAAAAATGTATATATTCATATAGTGACATCGTGTACGAAGTCATCCTATTTCTATCATTAAGCTGAAAATCGATTCAAATGCTTACTTAGCAAGCTTCATATTGCTATAATTTTCTAAATTTTCTTGTACTCAATTTGGATGCGAGTCTTCATATTATTTTTATTTTTCTATGTACATGCAAATTGAAAGAAGTGAACAAGGGAGAAAATATTTTCTATTTTATACTGCAGGAGATATTATTATATATCCAGGGCTCTGAGATTTCTACTTATTCAAAAAAGATTAGTGAACTGGATTACAAATTAAAGAGCAAATAACTATTGTATCTACGGTTCTTTATTTTAAAAATAGAAAGCACGAGAAAACAAAACGAGGATAAGAAGGAGATAACAACAATATGAATAGCAGACTAGCAGCTCGTTAGAATAAACAAGCAAAAGAAGATTAGAGAACTGGACAGGTGAGATGTTGGCTGAAAATAAAAGTCAGTGATAAGCTGAATCAGTGTATGGTTGTTAGGAATAAATTACATGAGGAGTGATAGTATACTTCAGTAAATAAGTCCATCGATGAGAGAGTTTGGTCTCTTTTAATATCTGAAAGAAAAAGACAAAAGATATGTGCTCAGATAGAGTAACTGTTTGTGTGATTCAAAATGGGACATTAAAATCCAACGTTAAACTCCTGGCAAGTTTAAATGTTCAATAAAGTTTAGAGCTCAGAAACTAATTCAATTAGAGTAAAACGTAAGTGGCATGAAGTTCCAACAAATCCTTACCAGCCTCTATGTTTTCTTTTTCACTGCATGGCTATGGGAGTTCACTGCTGATGGGCCTCAGCAGCCATGCTTAACTGGTGCCATTCCTACCACGACCAGTTGCTAGGATCACTCACACCAAATCCCTGAAGTAATTCTGAACCTCAAACCACTGCCACACCATAAAAAAGAGAGAGTAACATGTACATTTGTTTGGGGCCATGAACAATTTATTTTATTTTGCAACAGAACCATGAACAAAGTGACATATGACTGAGCACAAATTTAGATAATTGCACTAATGACCAGCACCAGTAGCGAGAACCAAGCAGCAAATGCCGAGATTGACAGTGCACAAGCACTTTTTGAGTGTGACAAATTTGGCTTATAACCTCTAGATCCATATATCCAGTTCAATTAAAGATAAAGAAAATCCCTCTTGTTATTTGCCCCCAGTTAGCAAAATTGTATATAATTTAGTGGTAACTTTTCTGCCTAGAAAAAACAGTATAATTTTTAGCCCTGTGTAAAGTTGAAACTGCCTAATGCTCATAGCCTAAATTATGTATCAACAGAAACTAATAACTTATGGAAAAAAAACTGATGTCATTTTGCCTCACGTTAAGAGCATAAAAAGGAAGTCAATTGATATGAAAGGGTTAAGCATCCAAACAATTCTATACCTGATGTCAGAAATAGGAAGACACCTCTCTCCATAGCAGTAAGTTATCAGCTATAGGACACCCTATCCCTCTTTAGCCACATACAAAAAAATGATCAAACAAATATACTAGTATAAACCATAGTTGTAGCCAAACTAATATAAATATATCGAACAATAGATAAATATCTAATAAGCCCCATTTGACAACACACACAACAAAGCTTGCTTCTAAAATTCAATCCTAATAAGGAGCTTGTTAACTAGATAAAACTCTATCTCTACATATTATTATCACAAATTTTCTGCTCAAGGGATGCAAGAGCAAGAAATCAACACAAGAGAGACAATTGGACAACAGAACCTGAAAAGTGAAACCCCAAGGGGTATGTAAATCATATACAACTCAACCTCTAACTATTTTCATAAAATGTCGCCGCCTATGATGGTTATGGACCAACAACATGAAGAATCAAAAGGAGACTGGAGAGGGAACCTTATGTGCTGGAGGAGCTCAGAGAAGACTAATATAAAGAAATCCTTATGCTTAGAGACGCACGCCATTTTTTGTTCAAAAGATTTCAGATTTACAGGTTAAGGATATTCTAAGACAAACTTCAATGAATGCATTCTATATTTTTGGCAGAGATGCAAAATCAAGTTATTCCACTATACGGTGGGTCAATGTATAATCCAATGTTAATCACATTGATCCCACTCTTTCAAGTGAACCACAAAAATCATCTCAGTTTAGAGCTTTTCTTCAAACAAATTGAGCAAATTTGAGAGGATCAAATTCACTTGAGGCTAGGTTGGAGCTGTGGGGGCAGGAGGGTTGGAACCAACATGCGTAGACAGTGACTGAGCAGCAGCAGGAGGCACACTGAAATCAAGCCGCTTGCTGCTGGACACTCATCCAGCGTGCTGCGAATTGGGGCGACTTTGGTGTCGGGGGGGGTGGGGGGGGGGACAAAATGCGAAAGGTCTCCAAGTGGGAGGGTCGCCATCAGCCGCTGTCCAGCATCAGTCCTTCAAACAAGAGAAAAAATGTCCGTGCCCTTCCAAAAAATATAAAAGATGATCCTTCATACAGCAAAAGAATAATGTGATTATCTAATGTAGCATAATTAAACACCAAAACAAATCAGAGGACTATATTGATATGGTCACTGTCAAGTTATTGTCAAACAGATCAGAGGACTATACTGATATGGCTAATTATCTAGCAAAAAGCATCAGTGACACGAACAAAAGATATACAAGATGAAAATTCAAGCATAATAAGTCAAACCAACAAATCAGGAATATTATAAAAATGATCTCTATGAGGGATCATGGGGAGTACCCAGAGGATGGTGCTTTGATGGAGAACGCCTGGGATCTGCAGACAGAACCAAAGAAAGAATAAAAAACTGCATGGTCAAAGATATTCAGAGTACAATGGACTTAAAGGAAAAACAGCATGATGACCTTGAGCATCTGACAAATGGTGAGTTAATAGCCAAAAACTAGTCAATCATTGAAGTTTGTTGAATTAGGTTGACATATATAACAAATACTAACATTTAGTATCACAAAATATGCATACAAACAGCAGGAATTTGGAGCCGTAAAACAAAATAAAAGTTACTAATGATTGAAATAAATCTATGAACAAGTGTTTTCCTGTAAAAGGTTGATTTCAATATGGAGCGTGCTGTCCATATACTGACCATAAACCACAGGCAAATAAAATTGATATGCCAACAGAAAAAGTTGATTTGATTCAACAAACTAATAACAAAACAAAAATATGAATCAACAGCACGTTCAAACAAGCCATAATAAATGACAAAAGGGAAGACAACCTGGAAGATCGGAGGCCATCTCTTTCGTTCGTCGTTCGTAGAAGGAGGCCATCTCTTTCGTTCGTCGTTCGTAGAAGCTGCCGATGCAGGCCGACTTGATACAGATCAGCTGCTGCCTCGGTCGGCACCGGGTCCAACGAGGGGAGGCAGTACGGGCGGAGGCGAGTTGTGGAACGTCGAAGGATGCGGAGCGGCGTTGCGCATAGGTGAAGCCGCCGCTGCCGCCGACGGAGCGGCGTTGCGCATAGGTGAAGTCGCCGCTGCCGCCGAATCACGCGGAGGGGCGCTGCAGACATGGCAAGGAAGAGCGCTGCGAGAACGGTCGCCGACTCCTGCACGCTACCGCTGAGGCGCTCCTACGCCGCTGAAGACGACGCCCCGCAGCACCAAGCCGCCAACGACGAGGCCGCCGTAGGGGCTGCAGAGGCAGCGGCCGAGGGCTGCGGAGGCGTCGGAGGCCGTGGAACACGCCTCAGAGGCTGCGGTGCGGAGGAGATGGGGTGGCGGCGACCTGGGCTGGCTCGTTCACTTCTGATTTTTTTTTTTTTTTTTTTGAGAACCACTTCTGATTAATTAACGCCGCTGCTTGGGCTGCGGCTATACAGCCCAGCCGTTGCCGTTGGGCAGCCCAAGCAGCGGTAGCGGCGACCGACGCCGATCGGCTGCACGTGCACGCCGTCTTCCCAAGTACTCTGCTGGAGAAATGGGATTAAAGAACCGCGATAATTTCCCTGCCGGGTCGGACTCTGTGCGCCGCCGCCGCCGTCCTCCTTCCTTGCCGCTGCGCCGCCGCCGTGCTTCCCTCCCGATGCGCCCTCTCCTTTTCGATTTATTGCGGTCGCTTTCTCGTCGCCGAGGGCCGGCGGCTGCGCCATCTCCACCGCCACGCCACCGTTGCCGTTCACCATTCCAGCACTCCTCTCTTAAATCTGCGGCATCTGCTTTCTCCACGCCGGCCCCTTAGTCGCCGCACCCTTCTCCACCTTCGCCTGGACGCAAGAAGGTTGCCCAGCCACGGACCGGCGTGGATCTGACACCACCTCCACCCTAGCATCCTCGGATCCTATTTGCCCTTTGCCTCTTCGATTCGATTCGGAACCGTAATCCCTGTTCCAGACGAGTTCCAGCCACGGCTTCTCTATATTCTGAGGGACTGCGGCTCCGGTCGCTGATCCCGTTCGACGCGGGCAATTGGATGAGTTTTCCGATCTTTGTAACCTATCCCGTTTTGCGATCCTCTGGCGGATCAGTCTCCCTCCATCCGGAAGCGCAAGCTCCACTAGATTTGTCTCCTTAGCTATTGGGGATCACCGGAGGACCGCTTCGATTGGGGATCACCGGAGGACGGCTTCGTCGTGTAAAGGCGCCTCTTTTATATGGGATTTTCTGGAACGAAGCGCAAAGAAGCTCCCGTTGCTTTGCTCGCGGCCTGCGCTGCCCGCCTTTTCAAGTGCTGCTCATCTGGGGCAGCGGCGGCGGTGGCGGCTATGGAGGTGCAGAGTGACTGGGCGTCACTCCTCCCGGAGCTGACGCAACTCATTGCAGCCCGCGTGCTGGCGGCGGACGTGGTGGATTACATGTCCTTGCGCGCCGTGTGCACGCGCTGGCGGGCTTCCACGCCCAGCCCGCGCGACCCTAGCCTCTGCGACGCACGTCTCCGACCGCGCGGCTGGGTCGCGCTATGCGACGGTGACGGCGTGCGCCCAGCCGACGCATGCGAGGTCGCTTTCCTGTCCACTGCCATTGGCAGGTGCGTCCGCGTCCGCCTGCCGGAGCTCCGCGGCCACCGCATCGTCGGCTTCACCGATGGCCTCCTCATCCTGCTCAACAAGGAAACCACCGCCATCCGCGTCCTGCATCCCTTTACCCGCGTCGCCGTCGACCTCCCGCCCATCGCCCCCATCTTCGACTACATCATGGTCAAGGACCAGCTGTCCCGTGCCTGGATGAGAACCGCCGTGTGCAATGCCGAGAATTCCATCGCCGTTGTCGCCTGGTTCCCCAACGCAGCAGGGGGTGGTTGTCGCAGAGCCTGGCTCCCCTGTGCTGGCGTATCGTGGACCACAGCCTCCAGCTTGCCTCAGCCGTTCCCTTCCAAGGCCGGCTCTATGGCGTCAACGGAGACAGGATGGAGGTTCTGCAGATCTATCCTCAATGCCTGGATCCTTGCATTACTCGTATCACAAGAAAGTTCAACATTCCTGAAACCAATTCCTTGTTCCTCGTGGAGTCTGCTGCGCGCCTGGTACTTGTTCTCCACCACTTTTCCTATGATAATTACACTGAGGGATATGGACCTTTCCGGTTTGCATTGTTTGAGGTTGGCACGGCTGAGCAGAGGGGACTTGCTCCGTTGAGCAGCCTTGGTGATCAAGCTCTGTTTCTCTTCCGTGACCGCTGCCTCTCTGTGTCTGGAAACAACCTGCCTTCCATCAGCGCTGATGCCATTTACTTCTACTCTGAAGATCTCTATCCTCTTTATATGTACTCTGTTGGCAGCAGCACATTGGAGAAATTATCAACGCTATCCATCATCCATGACAACAGAAAGAGGATCCGACCCTCTGTGCGGCCCTTCACACTAGCAGATCATCTGTTCACTTTTTGCAACCATCGTTGTTGGTAGGTTCTTGAACCTCAGTAACTGTCACATGAATTGTTTGTGCTAACTGATCTGTGCTTTCTCATTTTTTGTATAACTTTAATGTTCAATTGATCTGCCTTTTCTCTTGATGTATGTAGGTCAAGGGGACTCATGTTTCATGAATACCACTACATACCATCATCTTGGAAGGCTTTGTCCAGGAAACACAAAGCCCAAGACCATGAAGTTCAGTTTCCAAGCTCAAGAGGTTTGAGCTGCTAGAAATAAGGGCTCCTTTCATCGAGAATAAGTGCCCTAGCCTGACACTTGGTTACCTAGATCTTTGAAGAAGCTGTCCAAGAAACAGAGAGCCCAAGACTACAAAGTTCAGGGTCAGGTTCCAAGCTGCATAATTTTAGCTGCAGGATTAGGTAGGTCTGTTACAAATAAGGGCTCCTTTTGCCCTGCCCTTGTGCAGTTGGCACAACTCAGTGATGATTAAAATCCACACTGAAAATGTGGCCTCAGTCCAACCTCTTCCATTTGTTAGTTCTTTTTCCATGTTTATTACTACAATTTATATATGGAAAGATTGAATATAAACAATGATGCACTGATTTCCTTCAGAAGTACTACTGATGCAATGACATTCTGGCTTTCTGCTATATCCAACTATCAGTTTTAGTCCTTTCGATCATTCAGTTTCAATTATTTGATTTTCTTCAATTCACTTGCTAGTTCTTATATAGTTTCAAAAAAATTTTCTTAATTTTTTTGAGCAACAGTTGTCTTATATCTTACCTGATTTTTCCTTCTCTGTCGATAAAAAGAGCAGAAAAAATAATTGTCGAGCTTCATCATGGATTTGAAGCTATTAGGCTAAAGAAGTAGGATTTGCATTTATATTTATAAGCTGCCTAGGTCTTTCTTTTTTTTTTTTTTTAGACTTGCCCAGGTCTTTCCTTGTATAAGTAAAAGATGTTGTGAATCTCATGATTTTATTTTGGGGACTGTGTTTTTAGTTTGATTGTATATGTTCTGTGCGTCCACAGTTAGTTATCTTACATGACTCAAATCATATCCACGAAGATATGTGGAGACAGAAAAAATCAGGTATGGAGAAATAAGGGCGGAAGAGTTGATGATTCATAAAAATTGCTGCTGGTGAAATTTAAACTAGATTTTCACTTTCCATGTTGTTTTGATCCTAGAAATAAATCTAAACTAGATTTTCAAGTCTTGATGGTTTCTCTTCTTTACATTGGCTTTTGGCTTTGGGAGATTGATCTATGTCATGGAAAAAGTGATGTGAGCAAGGAGTTAGTCACAGCTGATAATGGCAAGATGATGATGGCTTGCTAGAAGGCCTGATGTTGTGTTCCTTTGCCAGTGTACCTTTGTTACAGGTTTACATCATTTTTTCCCCCTGATTTTACTCATGGTAAGGGCATGTACAACGGGGTGGATGTTGTGGGCCACACCGGCATCCTTGGTTGGCCGTGCCGTAGGGCAAGGGAGCTTGCTCCATGGTGACTGCTGGAGCGGACTGGAGCAGGTCGCGACTCGCGAGCCCGTCGAAGCCACGTTCTTCTCTGGCAGGAGCAGCATTGTCCTTTTCCAATCTGGTATTATAGTATCTATCTATTGCTCTAAGCACAAGCATGCAGTTAATCTTAGTTTGCTCATGGATTCGTTAATTAGATGGAATAATCTGTAGTGTTAGGATTTTTCACCATATGTAGATGAACAATCTCAAAGAAATCATATGGTTAACCTTAATTTGTTTATGGATTTGTAATTAGACTTGTGCATAATGCAGAGATGTTGAAGGGTCTGATGATTGCTCGCCTTGTTTGAGTCCGTTATGTTAAATGTCACCTGAGATTATCCTCTCTTGATGCTCTAGCTAGAAATCGTTTCTGACAGTGGAGAATGATGGCAAGCTCCTGTTTGTTGTCAACATCTTCACATTTTCAAACAATCCTTTTTGTTAGTTTCAGAGCTTTAATGTCCAAATTCAGAGCTTCAGTGTACACAACTGAGTTGCAGGCTGAAGATGCTTTGCATAGTTTTAAGATTCATGCATAAATCAACAATGATTCATGCATAAACCTGTTTTTTTTTCAAAATAGCTTGGCAGGAGCTCTGCCTTTCAATTAAGAGGGGAAAAGAGTTGTTTATATACAAGCAAAACCCAGGTCAATTGACTCTGGGTTCAGTAAAATTTAGGACTCTCAAAAAACTGAACTCCTCTAGCCAAGCGCTCTTCTTCTTTGCACAATGTCATCTTTGAACCTTGCTGCTACTTGCATCACTGTTTTATAGGTGTTCTTATGCATCTGTTTCTCTTTTTCCAAAGGTTCCAGAAGGTGTAAATGACCATACCATTGAATCGCCTCCTCTCTGTAAGTTGCACAGCAGTAGCAACTTTGTCCCACCAAGTCATGATCTGAGGGGGGTTCCCGTGCTGCTGTGCTAGATTGGCATCGAGATGTTCCCAAGTGAGAATTTGAGTCCAAACCGCTTTGGCATAGGGACAGCAAAGACACAGATAGAGAGCAGTCTCTAAGGTCCATTGCATAGAACACAGTATTCTTGATGTGGCCAGCCTCTCTTTGCAAGTTGTCTGCTGTTAAGAGTTTCCCATGGATCAGGATCCAAGTGAAGACTTTGTACTTGTTTTCAGCATGAGCCTTTCAAATGCGATCACTCGGGAATTTGGCAAAGGAGTCCCTGTTGAGTAATTTCCATCTGGTGTCCATTTCTCAGGTTATCCTTTCCTGATTCAACAAGATGAACATCCTGGATCCTGTGTGGATGAAGTGATCTATATGTGTGGATGTAGTGATCTGTATCGAATTGTTGTGGCGAAGCTCTTGTTGCACAGTTTTATTTTTCCTGCGGACCAGCATGAAAAGGTTTGGGGCCAGGAACTTGGGTGCCTCCCCGTCAAGACTGTGTTTTGTACTTATTATTGGTCGGCTACTCTTGCTATCAAAGCGAAAACTAAATGTCAGGTTTTTTTTTTTTGTTCTGCAATTAGGGTGTGTGTTTGCAATTTCTCTCTAAAAGTGGAGAGTTTGCAGCATTCCCTTTGTTTATTTACAATGCAACCATTGTTTAGCTGTTAACATCTTTAGCTATCTAAGCAACATGATTTCATTTTATGGTCAGTAGTCACTCGGATTCATGGTGAGTTACGTTCTGTAGTTTTTGTACTCAATTTTTTACTGCTTTATGAACATGCCTCGTAGATCTTGTACTCTGAACTCTGAATTGTATCCTCTGTATATCTACTAGATCTGTGAACCTGACATCATAGCTTGTTGTGTAGGGAAGTCGAAAACAATCTGCCACCATGATCATGTACGAGGAAAGCTGTGAGCTGAATGTGGTGGTGTTGATGTGTAGGAAGGTAAGACCTGCAGTGAATTGGTTTTGAGAACAGTGTGAACACGTTACCATGCAGTTCTAGTATGAAGATGTGTGAATCTTTTTGCTTCCTTGTCGGTGTGAACAGCAGTGAAGCTCCTTGTGTAATCAGTGTGTCATGTTCCCCAAATATTTGCATTTTCCTTTGGAGTCCTTGTATCCAAATCTTCAGGATTTAGTTCCACAAAAACAGACCAATCCGGCTTGTCTAAATAAAGGGTTAGTTCATGTTAGATTTGTATCCAGCACTTTGAAGAAACCACGCAAACAGCCATATGAACAATTAGGGCTCGGAGAACCCAGATAAACATGTTGTTAAGTTATACTAAGACACAAAACGCACTACCGAAATCCAAAGCATCAACTGGGGAGGAATCCTACGCATCTTTGCACTCAATTGCATTGATACGATAGGAAATTCTGGCAAAATTGTCCTGCTCTGCATGCTGCATCGACCATACCAAATTGCAGGGGAGTCCGGTGCAATGGGTGAAATGTACTCCCCTCCCTTGACCCACCCGACTGCAAGTAGCGGCTAGAGCAGCTGCCTCCTGAACATAACCATAAATTTTGGAGGTTTAGAAGGCCCTAATGGGACTAGATGTTGTGACTGACCAAATTATAGTAACTCACTAACACTGGAGCAGAATAGATTAAAAGTTGTGCAGATTTTGCCTCTAAACTGAATTTCAAGAAAATATATAGGTTGCATAACTTAATCCTGATCTTGATTTTCAAGAAAAGCAAGTTTAATAAAGAAAATAAAGATGCAGATATTCATATTAGAAATGTCATACTGACCTGTCTCTGTCCGCGGCGCTGCAAGCGATGTGTAGACGGTGATAGTGTTCTGTGGCTTGGCTTCATATTTCTATCCGTTACTGATAGTCAGTCGGATCGGCTGATAGTCAGTCGGATCGGAGTTAGTCATAATAATTAAATTATGATAAGATCGGTAATGATGACGTTTGCTGCTGATGTGTGTCAATTCTTGTCTTACTCGGAGTTGTCGTGCTTAATTAGATTTCTCCCCAGCCAGTTTCTGTAATAACCCGTGTTTCGAACAGTGGATGTTCCCTTGATATGATTTTTTTTTTTTTTGTTACGATGATGATTTATGAGTGGATTGGCATGTTTCGAATAATCCCAGCATTGTTTTTGGTTGAGAGGTTGACTTTTATCAACTGAAAGGCAGTCAAAACTCAAAAGTAGATGAGAGATGAGGTTAACAACTAAACCAAACACTACAAGGCAAGCAACATGCATGTGTTTACGATTTCAAAAGGAAGTTTTGCCTTTGCTAGCGGTATATATATATATCTATCAGTGTGAGTTTATGATTCCGTGGGAGACTTTTCGTACGTGTTCAAAGTCTTCTTATTCCAGGAGCCTAGAGGCTTTCATTTCCTGGTAAATTGAATCCAACGGGACAAAATTACATCCATGTACTGTTGCATCGTTTCAGGTTTTTAGCACAGGTGTCCACGAGGCAGTGAACAAGTGCAATCCACGCGGTGATCTGCTGCTGCTCTGTTTGGACAGCGAGCGGGAGATCAGATGAGGACCGGACACTAGTGAACGTACGATCCATGTTAGAAGACACGAATGCAAAAGAAAAATTGATCCGCGCCTCGCTCACGTAGGGCTCCAGTCCAGAGCTGCCACATCGCTTCCACGCCGGAAGCTAATAAAACTGGTCTAGTAAAATACACCCCGTAAACTACAGTATCTGATCCATCAAATCTAAAGGAAAAAATTCATTCACTTGGAGTGGACGACATCGTCTGTTAGGGATTGGCGACTGATGTCTATGCTCAATCAATCAAACAACGTATGGGACTGTTGTATAAATTCAAGAAAACTAGTTGAAAAGAAAAACCACGCTTCTCTTATAAATTGAATGATTGTACATGGACATGGATCTAGATGGTCGTCAATCCGCGCCAAGTGTCAGCCGCTGCTCCGTTGAAACAATCTACATAGTGGTCAATGCTAGTGATACCTAGGCAAAGTGGCTTAGTGGATAGCGCTGAGGTGGAGAGGCCTGAAGTCCTCTTCCTTCTCACGTGTTGTCTTCTCGATCCTCCTCCTCCGTCCAGTGCATGTGGTTCGAACCTCGTCATATGCCACCCTCATCTAGAGCACAATGCAGATGTGTTTGTCTCCTCCTCCTCCGCTCCGCGCATGTGGTTCGAGGTTTATCGTATGTCATCCTCATCTAGGGCGCAATACAAGCGTGTTTGCTTATTGATGCCCTGACCTAGAAGTATCGGGCCAGGCAACTCAATCTAGTCTCAGGCATCCAAAATTGAATGCCTAAGATTGCTTCTTGGACCAGGCAATTTCTCAGCCCATGAACTAAACAACCCCTTGCAGGTGGCGCTAAGGCCAAGTGGGCTAGCGTGGTCATTGGTGTGCCTGTGCAAGGAGCAACACATGAGTGAGTGACTGATTCTTTGGCTTTAGTAAGGCACCCTCCTTGGATGTCGTAGCGAGCACCGGCGGGTGGCTCCGCCGCTGGCCTCGCCCGGCGCGGCTGCCCGGCGAGCAGGCTCCGGCGGCCGCGTGGGCGCGGGTTCCGCCGCCTCGCGTGGCCTTGTGGGCGGCGGCTCCGTCCACGGCCTCGTGGGCGCTGGCGGCGGTTGCGCCCGCCGCGGCCTCGCGAGCACGGCCGCCCGGCGAGCAGCTCCGCCCGGCAGCCACAGCGCCAGCGCTTCCCGCCCGCCAGCCGCCCGCGTCCGGCGCGTGCGCGCCGCGTGGGCCGCCGCCGCATCCATCCACGGGACGGAGGTGCCGCTTCGGCGGTGCGGCCAGCCGCGGGACGGATGCGCTGCCCGCCCGGCGCGCAGCCAGCCGGGACAGAGGCGCTGCTCGCCGGGCGCTGCCAGCCGCGGGACGGAGGGGCTGCACCGGTGCCTGGCGCGCGGCGAGCTCCGCCTCCCGAGCTCCCAAGGTCCGCCGTCTCTTGCCGCGCCGGCGAGCAGCGGAGTGAGGGAGCTGCGCCAGCAAGCAGCGGGAGTGAGGGAGCTGCGCCGGCAAGCTGCGCCCCGGCCCCGGCGTCGTGTGGTGGGAAAGAGAGGAGGGAGGGAGGGAGAGAGAGGGAGAGGGGGTTTTTTAATAAAATATTCTAACAAGTGGGTCCCACCATGGATAATTATGATATAGAGTATGGATGGGTGCGGAAGAAAGTAGTATAGAGGAGAGAATCTTGACGACCAGAACATAGAGGATAAAAATAGAACATGACGAGTGTGGATAGCCTCAACACCTTATGGTCCTAGCCCACGAGACAACTCACTCTTTTCAGATCTCTCTCCTGACTTGAATTGTCTATTTTTATTTCCTTGTGCCGATGTCCCTCCCGATGCGTTCTGCCCGAAGGAAGAAGTGATCAGTGATTCGAACAGTCAGTTGCTTTTTTGGAGGAATATCCTGGAAAAACTAAACATATCTTCCATCACGAGTGGAACGAGAAAGTTCAACGACCCAGTGAACAGAAGGATGATTAGAGCTAGAGACCAAGTGGAATGAGCCAGCTGGTATTTATCCAGGTTGTTCAGAAGTTGCATCTTGCCTATTTGAATTAGCTCCTGGGGGGAGGGTAGGCCGAAGGACTCTATAAGGTGAGACCGACTGAATCTTCTCGGTGGTAATCGATTGAGTGAGCAGATTCACTCGCAGAGCAGCTTTGCCACCCATTCGTGCATGCGTCCAGCAGCTACGCTGCTTGCCTTCTGAAGCCTAGCAGTAGCATTGCTACTCGTCTCTGATTTTATGCTAAACGTGGACTAGTAGGCAGGTGGCAAGTGCAAGCTTCTAGTGCATGTCGTTAGTCATCTTTTGAGCTGTCAATTTAAGCCATATAAAAGCCTAATCATTGCATGCTCTTTTGGCTTGTTTCTTGTACGAGTGTCTTTTGTGCCTCCCTAAAATTTTAAGATTTGAGCTCATTTGCTAGCTATTTTGTAATCGATTGAAATTCAACTTATGTCCCATTTATTTCATGGTGTCCCCCTGTGTTTCTAGGGAACATCCATCCATTAATTTGGGTCGAGGGCATCACCGATCTTGTTTTGTGAGCTTGGCAGTAATTTTAGAATAGTGATTAAAAAAATTTCACGAAAAATTTTATGGCTTTTATTCACCCCCTCGCTGTTTTCGGTGCTTCAGATATGCCGCTGCTCTGTTGAAGGTACGATCGAAACTATTGGCAGACAAGAATGCAAAAGCAGAATTAATTTGCTCGCGTACGGCTCCAGTCCAGAGCTGCCACCCCGCTTCCACGCCGCAAGCTAATAAATAAAATAGTAAAATACACTACTGTATCTGATCCATCAAATCTAGAGAAAAAAAAAATCACTGGAGATATATAGTTTCATGAGTGGACATCGTCTATTAGGGTCGGATTGGCGACTAATGTCTGTGCTCAATCAATCAAACAACGTATGGGACTGTTGTATAAATTCAGGAAAACTAGTTCAAAAGAAAAACTACGCCTCTCATAAATTGAATGATTGTGCATGGACATGGATCTAGATTGTCAATCCGTGCCAAGTATCAACCGCTGCTCCGTTAAAACAATCTACATAGGGAGTATTTTTTCTAAATCTTGAAGTCATTGTGGCCGCACTCTCCATCTCAAGTGGTCGATGCTAGTGACAACTAATTGTTTATATAGAGTATTAAATATTAGTAAAAAAATAACTAATTACACAGTTTGGTTTAAGTGGATAGCTTTTGAGCCTAGTTGGGCCAGAGGCCAATATTTACCACAAAAAAACGAAGTCCTCTTCCTTCTCGTGTGTTGTCCTCTCGATCCTCCATCACATCAATTTCTATCCATATATATGGAGCATGAAATATAAATTAAAAAAAATCTAAGGCATAGTTGGGTTGTAAATCACCTAATCTTTTCTTATGGGCCACGGGGCAATAAAATGGATGTGATTGGTTTTTAACCCCCTCCGAACAAGGCCTAGTAATAACTTTTGTGGTTCGAGTATTTAATTGGGTAAACATGAAAAAATATCCTATAATTAATCCTCATATTTATGGGCGCCTAAATATACAAGGGAGTATTTTTGCTTATTGACGCCCTCACCATCTCAAGAAGTATCGGCCATGCAACTCAATCTTAGTGGATCTCAGGCGAGAGGCCCAAAATTGAATGGTCTTGGACCAAGCCAATCCTGGAGCACAATCGGATGTGATTGTCCATGAAACCAAAGAACCCCTTGCGTTTGATGGCGCTAGAAAGGCCAAAGTGGGCCAAAATTGAATGGTGTGGTCATTGGTGTGCCATGAAATGCAAGGGGCAACATAGGAGTGAGTGACCGATTCTTTGGTGTTTAGTACGGTACCCTCCTTGGATGGCAGGTAGCTGCGATGGCGATGGCAGGAGGTGACACGGGTTCCTCCATGACAGTGGTGGCGAGATCCACGACGATAGCAGTATGCTAGTGTATGTGGTAGTAGAAGTTCCTGATAAGGCACATGAGACACTGAAGGCGTGCATATACTAAGGGCTAATTGTTAGCTATAGCTAAAAATTAGACCCAAGCCTAATAGGTGGCTAACTTTTTAGACAAGCCTCCAACTCGTTGTTTGTCAACTAGATGACTAAAGTCAACATTTTTTATCACTAACTAGCAACTAGCCCTAGCTTATCCAAACAACCTTCAAATAATGTGTGCCATGTGTCATTTTACACCATCCTTAATATGAATTAGACATCCTATATAACATCTGACTTCATTATGAAATCAAGATAGTAAACATTATTGATTGTACTGCAGTGTGCCCTGTGACTTCTTGTGCAAGTTAACAAAGAAGATAGTTAATTATTAGTCTATTATAGTGCAAAATTGAATATAAAATGAGGATGTAGCTCATTTAGTAGAGCATCATGCTGAGTAGAGGAATGGGGCTCAACTCCTCACATCTCCAAATATTTTCTTGTTAGGGTGCCATGGCAAATTTCAAGACCGTATTTTGTTGCATTATATAGAGGTACCGGTTTTGATTCCTCGTATCTCCAAATCATTGCGTGTCTTTCCTAATAAATCCATAGAGATTAAGAGTTGGGAATAAACCATTGTAAAATTATATATTATAATACAGAATTGGGTAAAATTAGAGATGTAGCTCAAGACCAATCTCAATGGAGGATTTTATAGAGTTTTCATATGTATTAAATACACTGACATGACACTGTATTAAGAGATGATACAAGTTTCATAGAAGTAGAGATAGTTTTATGGGGATGAAACTCATCTACACTGTTTCTAAAATATGGATGTGTTGGAAACTGAGTCACGAAACCCAAATTGAGACTGATGGTGACCCTATTTTATCTTATATTATATAGAGGTAAGGCCATGGTTTTGAATTCCTCATGTCCCAATAATGCTATATACATGCATGGTTATATTCCTTACATCTCCAAATAATATTGTTTCTTTTTTTTTTTGCGTGTCCTAGCTGAAAATAAATAGATGTAAAATATTAAAAATTAATTATAGTGCAAAACTAAGTAAAATTGGGCATGTATCTCAGTTGGTAATGCATTATTACAGAAGGAAGGTGTTTGATTCCCTCATCTCCAAATAAATATTTTCCTTTCCAACAACGTGTCTTTGCTAAATCCTGGAAGATTATAATTAAATAATTGTAAAATCAGTTGACAGTGCAAAACTAAAACAGTAGCTCTCAGGAGAGGTCAGAGCATTCAAATTTCAGCACGTGATAGTGACATGGGGTTCGATTTCCAGCTCACGTCAGTGGTGTTTTGCTGTCGACACTGCAACTCAACCAACATATACATGTGCTGCTATACATTACTGATGAGTGCTCCGTATGCCAATCCTCACGAAAATTGCAGGCTTGACTTGTGCCATGCATCCGATGCTATGCTATATGCTATACTATATGACTAACACTTCCATGTCAGTCAGGAGGGCTATGGATCCATTGGTGTATGGCGAGGAAATTCTTTTACTTAGCACACTCTCCATGCCGCTTGCAGTTGTATGAATGATGCGCAGGTAACTTGCAAGCAACAAAGAAGCAGTGCAAACATGTTGCTGCATATTATTATTCATATATAACGGTGGAGTGGAGAGAGGTTAGCTAGGTTATTAGATAGAAAGGTTTGGAATTTGCTTGTCGTGGCTGCAGAAATCCGGCGACCTAATCATAACGTTTTCACTTGACCAATGCAACTCCATCAAGTTAAGCTAGCAAAACAACGACGATAGATCCAGCAGAGATCGAGAATTTCAAGTTAGCTGGGAAACCAGGTTAGCACACATATGGTGGTTAGCTACTAGACCAAACGCTCGCCCTGATGCACGCGTGCTAGTACAAGCAACGTGATGTGATTAGAGCTTGCATTTATTAATCAATTTTCTGAAGAATTCAGAGCCCAGGATCGAGATGATACGCACCGTGCAAGCGTCTGCTGCATCGTCTGCGTGCGTCCGGTCGGCGTCATGGTGATTTTCACAGGGTCGGTTTGGAAATCTTTTCCGCCCAATTCCCATGGAACGGCTTCATATGATACACATGATAATTGATCCGAGGCCGTCAGGGTAGTGGCTGTCAGTTACCTGAACCCGACGGAACACGTTTTGTGCCGATGCCGACCTTGGGTACGGTGGCTGCAAAGCCCTCCACAAAATCACAGCTGCATGCTCTGATAGTCTGATTGATTCGGTCCAGCAGGCCGCTAGCTACAACACACGACTGCAATAATTCATGATCGTTCTCCCACTAAAACACCTGGAAACTTATGGTAACCGTACGTCAGAGCATGAATTTCGCATATCCAAGACAAGCAGATGCCGAGACAAATCAGCATTTTTTTCATAGTTCATTCATGTTATATATTTCTCTAATACGTATTGCCGCCTTCAGCAATCAGCACTAATCCGGCCCCAGATGTGCTCATTTACACACACAATTTGTTTGGGCGCTGGGATGCATGGGGGCAAGGTCATCGATGTGTCTCAGTCGGGACTCGTGTGGTCTTCTCGCACGTCGCTGCTGCTGCTCGTGGAGTCCGGTGGTGGTGGCCGGTGGGAGATATCGGCGGGCGGCGTCATCCTCTTGAAAAGTTGGGAGATCGGTGTACGCCGACTCTGGACTGCAGAGACGTGGACTCCGACGTGGACGGAGAGGAGCGGGGCTATTATCCTGAATCCTCTAACTAACTAACTAAAATTGAAAACCTTGACTATACAAAACTTTAGCTAAGAATGTTTAGATTCTCTAGCTAATTAAACATTAGCTATCGGTAGTTTGGAAATTAAGGATTTTTAGCTGCCATTAGTTAATGAGATTGTATACATCTAAGGACTAGCTAAAGTTTAGCGGATGGTTCTTAACAGGCTCATAGATAAGCTAAACTTCTCTAAATTTGAGTGATTAAGATCTATATGTAATATTGAACCCAATGAATTTTTTTCATCCGCGTATCACTATCTTTCTCGCACATTTTCTCGCACATCTTTGTGTTTGATCTATCATCACATACCTCATTTCCTTTGATCTGCTTCAAAGGCTTTGTTTAGGAATAGGCAAGATCCTGACCCTAGACGTAAGAAATCAGACACCATAACGATCATCAGACAAAGGCCCTGCTCAGAGCCTTTTTTCTCCACTTCACAGTGGAAAAAAGCACACAAAAACCTCAAACAGTGCGATTGTAGTGCAATTTCCTCCCCTTGTGATTTCCCCATGCTTTTTCAAAGATAAAGTCTGATCAATTCGTTCGCATACAGCTGTCGGAAGAATATCCCTCGATTCTCCAACCTCTCCCTACCACACCTCACAAACACCATCGCCGCCCCCTCTGTTGCCCTCCTCGTCATGCTTAGAGGCACGAAAGACCGCCAAGCGAGAGAGTGCCTAGCCCCATTCTCGGCCTTGTCGATGTCCACGCCCTCGGCCTCACCATTGGCATCCTCTCACCAGAGCACCCCCCCCCTGCTCCCCATGCCACTATCAAGCTCCGCGAGAGAAAAAGATGAAGCTCAAACAATGCGTCTACCACAATGAAAGATGAAAAGCCATGGCCACAACCCAAGAGTCACCCAAACACTATGATTATTGCCACTGGATTCTTAGGTAAACAAGCTACAAGAAAAAACCAGCTTTTGATTCAACTTGTGGCTGGAAAACATTTGTCACAGAGAGGACCAAAACTGCCTTAGAGCAAAACCAACAACATAATCAAAATGCAATCTGTACTGAGAAGGCTCATTCTTGGTCATGTTTGTAACATTAGTTGGCTAACTAATAGGTCATATTAGATAGCTAACTATTAACTACTATTACCTAGTTTAGTCCAACCAGTGAGATAATTGTTGACTAGACAATTAACTAATAATTATCTAGATTATTAGCTGGATCTAAAGGGGCTAATTATTACTAACCAACTAATAGCTCTATGAATTAAAATAGGACTTTAGTTTCCTAGTTTCACTATCTCAGGTTTATTTGGAGGAATTTCACACAAGAATACTCCAAACCTAAATCTAAATCTAAATGAATCGTGCCAAGTTCAAATAAAATCTGTTTGGTTTTACACCAACAAAAAAAAAAAATTCTCATGGACACGACAAAAATCGTGTTTGAAACAGTGGTTTATCGTTCCCTTCACCGAAGCAGAGCTGGCCAACAGGCAGAGGCAGCGGCGGGCAGCCATGGTCGTCCGTCCATTCTCCCTCCTTCCGCTGAAACGTGAAAAAAGCCAACAAGACGGGGGCGATTCAATTCAATGTTGATGATTGATCTTGGCGATTTCCTGCTCGCTTGCATTCCATGACGATTCCACCCTGCCCGGAGGCCGGATCCTCTGCTCTGCTTCGACACGTGTCGCCGCCGTCGTCGGAGAGAGAGAGCGAGAGCGAGCAGAATCGAGCAGAGAAGGAGACAACCTCTGCGCGCCTTGGGACTACAAGCGCGGCGGCGGCGCCGGCGGTTGCCGCCACCTGGACACGGCGCGTCCGTCCGGCATGTGTTCGCGCGGGCAGCTGAAGCAGCCCACACTCTCCTCTGCCATTGCGAATTTGCTCGCAACGTTGCTGTGCAGTAGGTGGCGCAGAGGCAGAGGTGGTCACCGGTCAGCTGGCGGAGGAGGCGCCCGTCCGTCCGTCCACCTGTCACCTGCCTCCTCACGGCGGCACGCCACCGGAAACCTGCGCCACCAGCTCAGCGAGATGCCTGCCAGGCGGGCCAGCTGCGAGTATCGGCCGGAGCCGGACGGACGGGAAGCACGCATGCACGCACGCGCCAGTGCGCCACGCAACAACAATGGCAGTTGGCAGCAGAGAGAGAGAGCAAAACCCCCGCGGACCCCCCCCCCACCGCCACCGCCACCGCGCTATAAAAACCCCTCCGCCCCCGCCTCGCCGCCAGATTTCGCCTCGCCACCGTCTCCTCCCCTGCGGACCCTCCGTCCCTCCCCTGCACCTGCACCACCGCCGCTGTTGTCGCCGTTGATGGCCATGGAGAGATCTCAACCTCAACCGCAGCAGCAGCAGCGGCAGGAGACGCAGCAGGAGCAGTCTAATCCGCCACCGTCGTCGCCGTCGTCGTCGTCGTCGTCGGTGTCGGCGGACACCGTCCTCGTGCCGCCGGGAAAGAGGCGGCGGGCGGCGACGGCCAAGACGGCGGCGGCCAAGGCCGGCGCCAAGCCCAAGAAGAGGGCACGCAAGGACCCCGTCGCCGCCGCGCCGCGGCTGATCCTACTCTTCCTCCTCCCGCTGCCGCCGCCGCCGCGGCGGGCGGGAAGAGGAGCTCCGTCTACAGGGGAGTCACCAGGTACGCACGCGTCAATCTCTCCGCTGCATGCCTTCCATTCCTTCCATTCCCTTTCGATTCCGGCGGCCGCGCCTCCCTCCCTCCCGATCCCGGCCACCCGCACCCGCCGCCCGCGGATCCTGCATTGCCGCCAAGTTCGTTTCTTTCCTTCCATTCCATTCCACCACAGCACTTGACGGCCGCCAACGGAGTTCCGATCCCAGCCGGCCACCGCAAGCCGCGGCGGCTGCGCTTCCCCCCACCACCCGCCGCCGGCCGCCCTGATTGCTCCCTCCCTCCCTTCCTCCCTGCGATCGCCGCCGCCTTGGAGCCCGGAATCTTCAGTTGCATGCATGCCACGTCCGTCCGCGTCGCCGCCGCCGCCCGCCGCTTGTCGTCGTCGATCGAACATGCCGCCGGCTGCGGTTCCTCTGCTTTGCTCTGCTCTGCTCCGTGTTTTCTCAGTCAGCCCATTTCCATCCATCGCTTTCAGTAAAAGTCAGTAGGAAGTAGGAAAAGTAGGTTCATCTGCATTTCCGCCATCGTGTCTTGTGGCGCTCGATTTCTTGAGTTTTTCTTGTTCCTGTACTTCGTCCAAGTGCCGTATGAGTATGAAAAATCGCAAATTTTAAATGCTTCTCTCTGCTGCTCACCAACATTCATTCATATTCATACGCGTCGCGCTGCATGTCAACAACAACAACAGGCACAGGTGGACGGGCAGGTTCGAGGCGCATCTCTGGGACAAGCACTGCCTCGCTGCACTCCACAACAAGAAGAAAGGCAGGCAAGGTGTGTAGTTCTTTGCTACTACTTTTACTTATCATCCAGAATTCATCCATCCCCACACATCATATATTACTTGAAGGAACATGGAAATACTGTTGTCTTCCTGATGATGATGATGATGAAAAATGGCCCCTTTTTTCATCTTGTTCATCCAGTATTTTCTCAAGTTAGGAACAGAATCAATCTTATAAAAGGATTAAGCAGTAATAACAGAAACAATACTAGGAACCCAAAAACTGAGGTCCTTTGTCCTGTGCAAGGATCCTAATGCATCTGCCAGTGTACAGTACAGCGAGCCTTTTTTTTTCAAAAGTGCACCGAATTTCTTAAAGGCTGACATTCTGATCAGGCTTTGTTAATGTCCCTTTTTTTTTTCTTCTGCCATCTTTGTGGGGGTCCCCTTGCACGCGTTGCGCCGGTGATCTGCATGTGGCTGTGATCTACATCCCTCTCTCAATAGTCTATCTGGGTAAGTCCCACAACAAGAACAAGCCCCCCTTCCCAATAGTCTATATCTATATCTGTCTACTACGCCGTCTTGCTTGCCAGATTTCATGTTACTTGTCGCCAGATCCTGCTGTGATCTGCGTCCTTGTCTTAATGTGGACGGAGCCGGGATTAATTTTGTCCATTATATTGTAATCTACAGGGGCGTATGACAGCGAGGAGGCAGCTGCGCGTGCCTATGACCTTGCAGCTCTCAAGTACTGGGGTCCTGAGACACTGCTCAATTTCCCTGTAAGTTCCTCCTCGATCCACTGCTTGTCTGCACTTATCCTAGGAACACAAAACTGTTTTCCCTGCTTTGATTGTTCTCTGTCTCTGAAGAATTTGTCTGTTCCTTATATATACACATAAAAAGGCAAGAATTGGCATTTTTTGCACTAAAAATAAGTTAGTGTTCTGTTCCCCATTTAATTAGCAAGAGCCTGCCAGAATGTTATGTATCTTGTACTATGGCAACAGAAACACTGTGCATGGCCAAAGAACCCAGAGGAAAGGGACTGAAGGGGGAAATGGATTTTTTTTCAAAAAAAATGCTGACATATTTATGAAAACGAGACAGACAGCTACTGGTAGTAACAAATGAAGGTGACATTGCGCAATGAGCTCACAACCCCTGTCGGATTGTTGCAACTACTCCTACTAGTTGGAAACATGGCATTATATATATAATAAAAACGAGGACAAGACTAGCCTCCATTAATGTGTGGTCGTAAGCAAGCAAAGCAGGAGGAGTAACTGGCCGTCAAAGTTTGTTTGCGTTTCCTATGCATGTTACTAACGGTGATTTGACTGATGCAGGTGGAGGACTACTCCAGCGAGATGCCGGAGATGGAGGGCGTGTCCCGGGAGGAGTACCTGGCCTCCCTCCGCCGCAGGAGCAGCGGCTTCTCCAGGGGCGTCTCCAAGTACAGAGGCGTCGCCAGGTGCTTAATTACTCCCTAGTATTATATTATCTACTGTATTATAGTACTGTACTAATCTTGATTCGAACACCTACATCTTGGCTTGATCACCTAGTGCTAGATTAAACCCTATCACTAGTCACTATACTCCTAGTTGTTATTAGTAGGATGTATGTACTATCATTCATGTAGAGTGTAGTACTCTGCTAGCTCAGTTAGAACATGCACTGACCATGGAGCACACCTGGCAAGAAGAAGCTGTGTGCAGCTCCAAGTGCCAAAAATGGATCATGGGTGGCACTGATTGTGGAATGGGGTCCAGGCTGCACACAGTGCACAGTGACTCACGCCGGTGTTCTCTAGTTGGGTGACACGGCACAAGATGAGGTCCACCTGTAACGTCAGAGGCATGCATCACCTGGGCCTGTGACACGTCACACACGCCAGCCATGTCATCCATTCATGCATGACTCATCACTCGTCAGGCATGGTGTTGTGCATCTAGAAAATGCCAGCTCTGAACTGCATGCATCAGCATCACAGACTAGTTTTTTTAAAAAAAAAAACCAGTGCATCATTCTTCAGGGATGCATGCCTTGAATTCATTTGGTTTATTATATATACAAGTTAAAAAAGAATGTAATTTTTTAAGTTCTTGTTGTTTTCATTGTATGTTTCTAGGCATCACCACAACGGGAGATGGGAGGCACGGATTGGGCGAGTCTTTGGGAACAAGTACCTCTACTTGGGAACATTTGGTATGGATGGACAAGCAGTGTACTATATTCCTCAATGATATCTATAGTTTCATGCTCTTTGTACTTCTTTTAACAAGTCCGTTTATGCCAGCATTTAAGTGCAACTCTTGTTTGTTGTGGAATTGTCCTACTTACTGCAAGGGCCACCTAACTTTAACCAGTTTTTATGAAGGTTGATCAACCTAACTCCTACACAATTGAATGGCTAGTACTTCTTAGTTTCCCTTCAATGCAGGCTTGGCAATTCCCTTAATATATTGTCCTATTCAGACATGGTGATCCTTACTGCTGTCTCCCTTTCTTTCTTTCTTTTTTTTTTAAAAAAAACCAAAAGATAAACACTGGATCTGATCATCCATCAAATCAGATCATACTACAGGAACACAATACTGATGCACCTTTCCTGCCCAAAAATATTGTCCCTTTCTTGACTGTCAAGATTAAGACCATGAGACCAAGATACTACTGTCCTGTGAGCAATCCCCAGACGACTGATCCTCAACAGTCCAACTTGCCCTAAAAATTAGTGGCAAACTGTTGGCTAATTACCAGCCAAAACTACATGACCCTACAAACTCATGTGACAAGCACGTGATGGGAGTAGTCACCACTCACCTGCCAGCCACTGCTAGTGGCAGTAATAATCTGATGGTGCCTAGGGATCTTCAATTCCTCAGCGCTGCCGACCTTTTCTTTTCTTTTTTTTTTTTTTTCACTTGTCTGGGTGACAGCAATAGTAGCCAGTGATCTCTTCACGTGCATCAAGCATGCCGAAGCATGCCCTGTGTCAAAACTAGATCAAGATTCAAGATCCAGACCACAGATTTGCTTTCACCACTATTACCATCATAAAGGGCAAGTGACAGAGGAAAACACAAAGGTTAACTAGTTGCACTGAGATTGGACATGTCCAGTGACTGGCACATGTGCAAGTAAGCAGCCACCACCGTCCATTCAGATTAGTTAACAGCCGTTGTCTGCAATTCAGTATCTCCCATTAAGCATTAACGTGCCCGAACATATGTGCATGTTGTTTTGTTAAACCAACAAAACTATACATTTACTAGAATCTGTCACCAAATAATTTGTCTTACTTTTCTAGAGGCACTGTACTCTGAGAATAACGGCACTTATACAAACTTTGCATTGTGGAGTGCCTCAAGATATTTCAATTTTCTAAACTTCTATTTTTATCCACTTATAAACAAACTTACCATTCGTTCTCCTTCTGCAGACACTCAAGAAGAGGCAGCCAAGGCCTATGATCTTGCGGCCATTGAATACCGAGGTGTCAATGCTGTAACCAACTTCGACATTAGCTGCTACCTGGACCACCCACTGTTCCTGGCGCAGCTCCAACAGGAGCCACAGGTGGTGCCAGCACTCAACCAAGAAGCTCAACCTGATCAGAGCGAAGCTGAAACTACAGCACAAGAGTCGGAGTCAAGTGAAGCGAAGACACCGGATGACAATGCAGAACCTGATGAGAATGCAGAGCCTGATGACATTGCGGAGCCCCTCATCACAGTCGACGACAGCATCATCGAAGAGAGCTTATGGAGCCCTTGTATGGATTATGAGCTAGACACCATGTCAAGATCTAACTTTGGCAGCTCAATCAATTTGAGCGAGTGGTTCACTGATGCAGACTTCGACAGCAACATTGGAGGCCTGTTCGATGGGTGCTCTGCAGTTGATGAAGGAAGCAAGGATGGTGTAGCTCTGGCAGATTTCAGTTTGTTTGAAGCAGGTGATGGTCAGCTGAAGGATGTTCTTTCAGATATGGAAGAGGGAATACAACCTCCAACAATGATCAGTGTGTGCAACTGATTCTGAAACCTATGCGTGCGTGTCCATGTGAGATATCCAAGGAGGTTTTCACTTTTCAGGTGTCCTGTCTTGGGTATACTTGGTTTGTCCAATGCCACAGTGCCACTGCTGCAAAGCAGCTGAACTTCTTGTAGAAAGCCCATGGCAGCCTGGCATTAGACTAGTGTGTTAATGTTCCTTAATTCTTTGAATTTGCTCCAGGCTGCTTGACTAACCTTAAAGGTTTGTCATTATCTCACTTAGCCTAGATTCAACTAATCATATCCTGAATCTGAGGTAGTTGTGCAGTATCACAGTTTACATGGCATGATCATGGCAATGCTGCCAATGCAGCGTACACATACATTTGTTCGTTTGAACTACAAGGCTGTGGCCCCAGTAGCTCCAGATTAAGAAACCGTTTGTTTTCCCCTTTTATATTTAAGTCTGAGACCCAAAAAAAAAACATTGTCTTTTTTTCTCCATACATATGACACACGTTAGAGTCGAAAGGGTTCAGACTTAGCAGGACCAAGACCGAGTACATGAGGTGCGATTTCAGCGCGACTAGGCACGAGGAGGGAGATGTTAGCCTAGATGGGCAAGTGGTGGCTAAGAAGGATACTTTTCGGTATTTAGGATCGATGCTACAAAAAGATGGCGATATAGATGAAGACGTCAGGCGTAGAATTGCAGCGGGTTGGTTGAAATGGCGTCAAGCTTCTGGCGTCCTTTATGATAAAAGGGTGCCTCAGAAGCTGAAGGGTAAGTTTTATAGGACGGTGATTCCCCCGGTGATGTTATACGGTGCTGAGTGTTGTCCCACAAAAAGGCGACATGTCCAGCACTTGAGTGTGGCAGAGATGCGTATGTTGCGTTGGTTTTGCGGGCACACCAGGAGGGATAGAGTTCGGAATGACGATATTCGGGATAGGGTTGGGGTGGCACCAATGGAGGAGAGAAATTGATTCAACATCGATTGAGATGGTTTGGACATGTCCAACGGAGGCCTCCCGAGGCGCCGGTGCGTAGTGGGGTTCTGAAGCAGGCCGACAACGTAAAGAGCGGTAGAGGTCGACCTAAACTGAGTTAGGATGAGTCAGTTAAGACTTAAGAGAGATCTTAAGGAGTGGAATATCTCCAATGATTTAGTTTTGGACAGGAGCGTTTGGAGACTGGCAATCAATGTGCCTGAACCATGACCTCTTTCTGTCGTGTGCCCTTTTGTGTCTCCCAGTTTCTCGTCTCTCTTTTCTACTCTGATCCCGACACTTAAAAATAATTTGTCACGGCACGGGTTGCCCAGAGAATAAAAGGATGTCTGAAAGTCATAGTTCTTTTTTCAAGATATTATATATGATCTGTAGCTTTAAACTAGGACGGTAGGACCAATATACACCAGCATTACATCTTGATGTCAGGAGTTGCATACAAGTTGTTTCTTTTCAAGGCATCATATATGAGCATACACAATAAATATCACATCTTCAACATCCAGCGAAAGAATGGACAACAAATTTAAACAATCTATTGACATCTAAAATGTATCTCTTTTCCTGTGAAGTACAACAGGGCTACCTTTTCAGCATTCTGAATGATGCCATGTCTTGAATGCGAGAAATACCTCCAATAGTAAGCTCTTGCTCTAACTGAACCCGTGTAGACTTCAGAACCTCCTGATAAAGAATGCATAAATTAGATGATGACATGGGAAACCCGAAACCATTAGCATGCATAAATTGTTGCTTTGGTAAAGAATGCTCACATTGAATTCCATATAACTAGCACGCCTTTCAAGCCATTGAGAATCAAGCACCTGAAATGCTACACAGAAAAGGTTATCGAAAGCCACATCGTCATCTTCGAGTAGCTGAACAAAGTGAACACCAGCTTTTGTTCTCATTTTTCCTACAAAGAAGTATAAAAGATAAGGCTTCATTCCCCAAAGATTGCTTGCTTATGAATTATAATCTGAAGGCAGTGCGAAGGGAAAACGAATCAATGATACTGAAATATTTTAGTAATCATTGCATTCAATCACCTGAATGTAAATCCAGCATTTGAGCTAACATATAGGATATGTTTATGCCGCCTACTGCAAAAGGATACTCCCATTCAGCTCTCTTACCATCTGCCTTGTGCAGTAGCCTATGAAAGGAATCCTGCATGTAAAATCAACTACACAGCATTAAATACAACTGAGTCACCCACTGGTGGACGATTTATAAAGTCCCCAGGATGAATAGAAACATACTGGGTAATTTCTGGCAAAGTATATGAGATTCTCCAAGGACATGAACCCAGCTGCTCTGCAAGCATAGGATAATTTAAAATACAAGTCATACAGCTCAAGTTATGTCAACATAATACATGACAATTTATCAGAAACATCATCACTGCAGAACTGAACCTAAAATCTGTGGACGGATCTGAGTTTTGCCAGCCCATCTCCTTCCAGAGATCTGACTTCAGAGGAGGAAGTTGTCTGTTAGGGTAAGCCAACCTCCAAAGTTCTTTCAGGGCATCCTGTAACAGAAAAAAGATATTATTTATTCTGAGTCACAATGCCTTCATCGGTCACGAATATCAAATACCAAATTTAATTACATATATCCCATTCTTCTCAGGGATAAAATTGGCATTCATTTGATAATAAAAGGGACACCAAAAAGGTAAACCATATACAGAATGAGAACCTGATGCTTGACAGAGGCGCAGTCATATGGCACACTTATCCTTTGTCTCAATAATCTTAACCTTTCTTCCTACAAAGTGAAACTGTCAAGTGTCAAATACCAGAACGCAGTGTCCCAACAAAGTTGCTCAATGTAAAAAGAACATTGGCAACCCAGAAGAAAACCAAGAATATATAAAGCTGCTCTCTCAAAAAGGTTAAACAAAGGGGAGAGGGATTCATTCGATTTCCTTTATAAGCATGCATGTCAGCAAGGAGAAAATCAACTGAAAAGAAATTAACACCACATGTGACATGGATACACCAAAAGTTGTCTTCATGACTCGAGTTAAACAAGCATGAACATCTGTTTCTGCACGCATCTAAAAAGAGACATGCAGGCACAGAGTTAACGAAACTTGTTTACTTTAAGCACCAATCGACTAATCCAAGATCTTAAGCTATCTAGGCTATAAGGGGAATATGATAATTTATTCTTATACTAATACCACACTTCTACTAACACTAAGAACAAAATCTTGATGATAAGAGACTGCATGCTTCCAGTGAAATGATAAGGCACCTGTAATGGACTGAGATTAACCGGAACTGTCTGTCCATTTTGTGAACTTTTGGAAGCAGAAGAACAGCCAAAGAGTCTTGCTAGCCAAGATCCAAATTCAGAAAGAACATTAACTGCAAGTGAAAGGCGGGCCTTTTTTAGAACACTGGAACATCAGAATGACAATGATAACAGTAGTAAGAATGGCAGTAATAACAGTAGTAAGCGCAGAAAAAAAAAAGTGAGCCAAGTAGATGTTTGCAGAAACAGAATTATCAGCAACACTCAAGTGATAACCCATAAATAGTTGGCCAAAGATGACGAATTAATCAGGTAGCAATGTAGGAGTAGGTTATTTGATATACATAGGAAAACAATATAACATCTAGCTCATCGTGGATTAAGGTTTCATGAAAAGTACCTATGTTTCTAGCAGACTGAGCAACAAAAGTTGCTAGAAGATGTGCCCAACGAAGACACTCTTGTTTCGTCCCATCCCAGAAACCTGACGGTGTAATAGGCTCATATATCTACATACAAATAAAAGAAAGTGCTTGTTCAGAAGACAAGAACCAAAATTTGGTCAACGACCCTAACTTCTCAGGAGAAGCTACGAACCTTGGATTTCTCTTCCTGGGGAGCACTTCCTAGAAGAGGTTCTGTTATAGAACCTGACAGTGTTGTATCCATATCTTTTCCACCTGTTTTGTCAGCCTCAGCGATGCAAGGCCTTCTTTTCACAGCTTTTGAGGCCATACTAGCTGACTGTATGAATCATGCCTGCTGGTAAAGGAAATGGAACGATGTCACAAAGTCTCACCAGAAGAATATTACATTGAAAACAACTGATCAACAGATAAAGAACAAGACCAAACTAACAACCGAATATGCTCTCGGTCCACAACGATCCCAGGAATAGCTTTACAAGTTAAAACACGAACCAAAAAAAAAAAAAAAAAAAACCACACACACACAGAATGCTGACATACAAAACTGGACAGTTCCGAGTAAAGGACAAATCGAATAAACACAAAAAAAAAAATCGGTAGAGAAATATCTCCAAAGTGAAATACAGTGCAGCAAGTCAGCAAATTTAACCCAGCTTGCTGCACAACTGGAGCACACAATCTACGCCCAACTAATCAAAACGCTGGGAACAATTTTCACTAACTCGCAGCTAGTTGGCCCAACCCCCCGTCCCCAACGACCTCACACAGCATACATGGAAACAAAATCCAAAATTTAGGCGGTTTTTCACCATAAGATGGAAGGTGGTTTCTGCGGGAGGAATATTGGGAAAGTCCACAGGTCGCATCCACCAAATCCAATCCAGTCCGCGTGAAATTCTTCCACAAAAGGAAAGGAAACAGGGGAGCAAGCAAGCAACAACGGCATTGCGTCAGATCGCGATTCGCTTACCTCGTCGATTCCAGAGACCGAAGCGGCCGCTCGCCGCCCGATTGGGGCCCGATTCCAGTCTCCCCGCTTCCTCTTCCCCTCCCTCCGCGAGGTGGCGTCGTCGGAGGAGACCAACCTGCTTAGGCGTCCGTCAGAGATTCAGAGATCCCCCACCTGCACTGCACGGCACGGCATCTGAAGCGCACTCGGTAATTTTCTTTTACTTCAGGGGTGTTCGTGCAAATATGTCGCGAGACACTCTACCACTGCGGGTCCCACCTGGAAAAGGCATTTCGTGGACCCACCTGTCAGTTGGGAGCACGATCCCTTTCGCCCTCGCCGCGAGCGCCAGCTACCGGTTCGCGCCACAACGCGGAACGCATGGCGGTCCTCCTCCTCCTCCTCGTCTTGGTCCTGCTCCGCTTCGCCGCCGGCGGCGGGCGGCGCTGAACCGCCTCGCTCCCCGGCCACCGCCCTCTTCGTGCTCGGCGACTCGACGGTCGGCTGCGCGGCGGCGACGGCGAGCGGCATTCTGCCGGTGAACCTGACGACCACGACCGCGCTGCCGTCCTCGCTCTCCGGCGGCCCGTGCCTCTTCTCTCCCCGGGCACGGCGCAGCCTCCCGGACCTCCTCGCGTCCAGGATGGGCCTCCCTTACGCCGCCCCCGATCGCCGCGCTCAACGGCACCGCGTCCGCCGCGGCGCGGGGCGTCAACTTCGGCGGCGGCGGCGGCGGGCAGCTGTTCTTCTACGGAAGCGGCGGCGAGCGCGGGTCGCCGTCGTCGTCGGTGTTCCGCTTGGGCGCCGTCGGGCAGCAGGTCCGCCTCGCCTCCGAGACGCTGCAGCTGCTGCAGCTCGAGGGCCCCGCGCCGGGGCAGTGGGAGTCGTCCGCCCCGCCCGCCGCCGCGGTGTTCTTCCTGTCGTTCGGCGCCGACGCCTACGCGCGCCTGCTCGCGCGCAGGCCCGCCGAGGCCGACGCCGCCGCGCCCAAGCACGGCCGCCGCGGCTTCGCCCGCCTCCTCGCCGACCGCGTCGCGCGCGCCGTCTCGGTACGCCGGCCCCTCTTCTTCTTCGTCTTCTTCTTCGCAGCTCCACACGCACGCGGTAAACGAACGTTCTGACGCGCGTCATGCGGCGGCGCGGCCGGTCCGGCGGCGGCGGCGTGTGCGTGCAGGAGCTGTACGAGGCCGGCGTGCGGAGGGTGGCGGTGATGGGGGTGCCGCCGCTGGGGTGCGCGCCGCGCGTCATGTGGGAGCGGATCCCCACCCTCGACGTCGGCTGCGTGGAGGAGGCGAACGAGCTGATCGAAGGGTACAACGCCAGGCTCGCGGCGAGGCTGGACGACCTGCGGCGGCTGCTGGCCGGCGCCGACATTGTCTTCTGCGACGTGTACAAGGGGATGATGGAGATCATCTCCAATCCCGCCACGTACGGTACGTAATCTTCATTCCTTGATTCAGCATCGAATGCTTGTCAATGTGCTATCATTTCTGCTAATCTGATCTTCAGTTGTGTTCTGCAACAGTAAAAAACAATTTGCTGTCATGGGGATTTTGAAAAAATAAATTTGCTCATATAAAAAACTTTTTTTTTTTTTTTTTTTCTTCTTCTTCTTCCATTTGAAACTCCTGGAATAAAGGCATGGTTTAGAACATCACATAGTTTGAATTGACTTCGAAACTATCCTCATTCATCATCGATATATATAGTATATAAGTATCTAGGATGCCCTGTTTGTGCGTAGTTGGGGAGCTGAAGCACTTGCTTCATGTCTGAAACTCTGAAAGGGATGCAGCCTATTTCGATGGTCAGAAATAACAATATAAACAGTTTATCTGATGCCATTGCGGAAATCTTAACTGTTCTATACCCCTGTGCAGTTTCTTTCTAGAATTTAAGGGCTCTTATCCTAGTCTTTTAACTGAAAGCCAAAAGACGATTTGAACCGTTACAGCACAGAGGAATGGCATCCTATCTGAAAAGTCGTATGCAGTTTCTTCTCTAGACTGTTCATGTTTAATCAAGTTATAGTCAAGTATGAAATCTATTAGTTAACATTTACATTCGTCTGAACCCATTTGAACCGTTACAGCACAGATATGGAAAGTATGTCTTCAGAGTTCAGACTTTTTTTTTTTTGAGACCTTTTCAGAGTTCATACTTGACAACTAAAGTAAACCATTAAACTTACTTCAGAAAGTAGTAAAAAAAATTTCAAAAAAAATTAAATCACTGAATATATATTACAAAAAAAGGTATTAGCAACTAACAAGTACCAAATTGTCCAACAACTACCCTGATGAACATTAAAAAATAAACCTGATAACAAAAATAGACAAGGGCTAAGCTGTGAAACAGTAGGTGGGCCTCGGCCCATTACCACCCTGAGCACAGGTGTAAGCCCATAACGCAACCTGACTGCTGAAGCTCATAATATGAGTTCCTGCTACTACTGCAAAACGTGCTCAAAACTCTGTACCACTACTAGGACTTTTTGTCTTTATCACAAAAAGTTGCTCTTTTCCTCTTGTATAGTCACCACGACCAATGTGTCAACAAAATAGTGTTCCTATTGTCGTATATATGGACATATACAAAGCAATACAAATCACATTCTACCCAGAGGAAATGAGAGGCATCGAACTTGTTCGCCACTAAGCCTTGTCCAAGGACCGTGGTTTGGTTTGTCATCGAAATAGACACGGCGTGAGAATGATGGGTCTTGGTGACTAAGAAAAAACAGATCTTCCATGCGAATAATTCACCACAAGGGCCTAATAAGATGTTGCTGGAGCCTGAGACATGCCAAACAGACTTCTTGTCTAATGGCCCTTGAAATTGTTGTCTGCTGATGGTTGTCATGTTGTTGTGGCAGTGTGATTCCATGGTGGTGATGTCATTGCGGCAGTGTGATTTCATAGTGGTTGTCATGTTATTGACCCTCTATAAGGGTGGTTGTTTTTGCTTTCGTTTATATGTTTTTTTGTTGTACTTTGCTCCTTCTCTATAAATATATGCCTAGCAAACTTATTGTGTTTTTTTTTTACAACAAGCAAACTTATTGTTGGTGGCTTTCAAAAAAATATATAAATAAAACATATAGCAATCTAAAACCTAGATTTTTTTTATTTCCAACAAAAATGAGAGATGTCGGACCTGTCTAGGGATGAAACAAGTCCTAATTACCTACTTTGGGTCATCATGTCGACTGAAAAACTTGTTTGAGAGGAACTAGAATGGCATTTCACGTGATTTTAATGAGAAAAAAAGTGAATTACTCCCTCCATCCTAATATATAAGATGTAGCCATTTTTATTCAAATACATATATATCTATATCAGAAGTACTAGTACTGAGATAGAGAAAGGATTAAATACTTTCCTTGTCATTAAACTAGAGGTGGATATGTATTATAGGACACAAGGAGTAACTAGAAAATGACATTTGACCGTGATTCTTTAGCTGAAAAAATGAAAAATACAAACACACGCACACCGTCGGCGTCGGAGTACACCCAGTTGCATTGCATCCTCGGACGACTTGTTTCCGTGCAACGACTGTGGACTGTGGTTGTGCTCGTCTCATCACTGAATAGGAAGCGACGTGACGTAGCAGCTAGCAAGGACGAGCTCGACGGCCCTCTCTGATCAATCAGGGACGAAACCACCTGCAGTGTTCTTGCGTTTGTTTCCATGTGAGATACCACGGCTTGTAGTAAAAGTACAATAATACAAATACTAATTAATAGACACACTCATCACGGTACTACGGCTTGTAGTACAATAATACAAATACTAATTAATAGACATACTCATCACGGCCGGTGTGATTGCTGCCGATGCACGCGGATATATAGGGTTTATTTGGTTTACGGCTAAATTTTACCATATTAAAGATTTGGTAAGCTAAATATGAGAGCTTGATAAGTTTTGATATCAAACCAAATAATAATATCAAAACAATAGCTTTCCAAATCTTTGGTTTGATAAATTTTGAGAACCAACCAATCAAGCTCATAACGAAAAGAGTAATGCAGTGATAGATTCCCTCATTGCTTGCGTTGCGCTGAAAATGACGCGATGAGATGCTTAACACTGGCTCTGGTTGGCTCTCTGTTGTCCATTTTTTACAGTATTGATTCTCCAGCTGCCTTCAACCAGAAAGAGGTGTTTGGTTTGTAGAACTATCACATGCTTCATGAGATAATGCATCATGAGTTTATTCCATGAATTTTGGTGGAATCAATTCATTCCTCATGCATATACTAATTATTAGCTTGTGAGGAATGAGATGGTGATGGATCAACTCATTCCATTCCACAAACCAAATAAGAAAAGTGAGGAGTGAGAAGGTGATAGACCACCCCATTCCTCAAACCAAACATGCATTAAGATATATGCTAATATATACTCTCTACATATGTGTAGTCATTTTATATATGTATGGGAGTTGCTATGTTTGGGTGGCTGTATTTTTAGGCAAAAAAACTTGCACCAACTAGCCAGTATAATTATAATTAGGGGCGTCTCCAACAAGGATGAGTCAGCTAGCTATTTGGGTGTACAGGTCATCATGTATCCTATGTGGAGGAGAGAGAACGTACCATGTAAATCGAGCCAGCGACGAACTCCTCGCTAGTCTATTTATGCGGCCCGAGGAAAAAGTCACGCGGTGCGTTGGATTTCTGCTTTCCGACGGAGGACCACACGTATAGATTGATTAAACTATTCTTGCAGTGGGACCCATGTAGCTGACGTGGCACTAAATAGCTACCAGCTGACTCTTTCCACTGCGGATGCCCTTAGATACAAGAGCTAGTTACTAGCTACTAGCTAGCTACTAAACGTTAACTAGAATTAGCTGTGATGGTGCATCCAAACATGAGGGCCAACAGGTAGGCTAACTTTTTAACCAAAATCCTTCGACTACTGTGCTTGCAGTTTAGCTAGCAAAACAGCTAGCTACACACTGTAATATGACATGCATGATGCTGGTGTGTTATTATTATGATGACGAGTTAATGACATGGATGTGTGTGTGTACTGTGTAGGATTCGAGGAGACGAGGGAGGCGTGCTGCGGGCTGGGTCCCTTGAGGGCGACGGTGGGGTGCGTCAGCAAGCAGATGGCGTGCGGCACGCCGGAGCGCCACCTGTGGTGGGACCTCTACACCCCCACGGAGGCCGCCGACGCCCTCGTCGCCAACTGGTCCTGGACGTCGTCGTCGTCGTCGACGAGCATCTGCGGCCCCATCTCTCTGCAGCAGCTGGCTGGGTCGTCGCAGCCGCCGCCGGAGGAGGAGGTGTAGGAACCACGCGCGCGGTCGTGCCATACCATTACCATCACGCGATGCAAGTGGCCGTGCTACACGACTTGCTTGATGTGTGTATACATACAGATGCTGCTGTTTTTTTTTTTTTTTTTTTTTTTTTTTGGAAAAGAGGTGTTGTGTGACATCTGATGAAACGACTATGGGGGGGGGTAAAGTGATAAAATGCACACACGGCGCGGCACACGACCACACGTGCTGTATTAGCTGGTTACCTACCTGGAAAAAGAAAATTCGGTGATGGCAATTCTTACAGGACACGTGAGCTATGGGTGCACCTCCTCTGTCAAAGCAACGACTGTTCTAGAACAGCAACCAGGAAACGAGAAAAAAAGAGCCCCTTTAGGGTTCCTTTGAATATACATACAGAATCTCTCATAATGAGCTGTTAGTACAAAATGTTTTTTGATAAATGCATTTAAGTGTGGTTATTACTTAACGATAATAGGTAATTTAATTTTTATAGGTACTTGACTTAGTCAACTACCTCTCTTAGATCTAGTATACTATGAGAAGTTTTATCCATTGTTTTCCCCCTTTGAGAAACAGATTATTGGACTGCATCAATAAAGCTCTTCATGATGTTGAATGCTTGTATCGATGTACATGCAAACATCATACTCCTTTTATGTACTCCGTCCGTCTTTAAAAGGAATGATTTTTAGAGTTATGTTTAATTAAAATTTTTAAACTTTAACTAAATCTCTAGAAAGAATATTAAGATTTATATTATTAAATTAGTATCATTAGATTTATTATAGAATAATATATTTATTTTACATAAGCTCGGGGTAGATGATGTTATACTCGTTTTTTTTTATAAAATCAGTTAAATTTAAAAAGGATTTGATGGTATGAATTATAGAAATCACTTTCAGGGATGAAGGGAGTACCGGAGTGTGGCATCCCGCTGGTTGTTGTAAATGAAGTAGCATTATTCTTCGTACGTATACTACGTACATTGAATTCCCAACAGTGCATACGTACATCGATCTCTGCTAGCTAACTACTTCGCATTTTTTTTAAAGCAATGCAAGTACATTTTTTGGCCAAAAGAAAATCCCCGTATATTTTATTTCGTCCTTTTCCAGAGACAAGAGGTCCTCGGTGAGGGGAAAAAAAAAAGGCTGTGGCCACAGGAGAAGTCAAGGAACAGCACACGTACGTGTGTGGTGTGTGTAGCCTCGTGGCCACAGGGCGGTGATGATGATGATGATTGGCCAGCCATCCACCTGTATCTAGTACTACTAGCTCCTAATACTAGCGATGATCGATCGAGGAGCCAATTATCATCTCATCACACACCTACTGACATACTAGTACGTATACATACCCTACACGGTACAACCGAGCCGACTAGTGTATGTACTGTAGTACGCTACAGCCCAGAGCTGGAGGGCGATCTCGTCGATCGCATGCCCCACCTACCTCGTCCCGAGCCCCGGCCGAGCACCTTGCTTATTGCAACTACTACTCGTCTCGTATATAACAACCACACCCACGCTCGATCATCACGGCTAATCCATCCTCTTTCTCATACAGCTTGTCGCATGTGCGCTAGCTAGCTAGTAACACACGATTGCCTTTCCCTCTTCTTTCCTCCTCCTCGCCTCGCCGGCGGCAGGCGGCAGGCGGCCGGCCGGGGCTCCTCCTCCTCGTGATTCCTAAAGCTCGATCGTGCAAGCAGCTAGCAGAGCCCCAGCTAGCGGCAGCGGCGATATGGAGGAGCAGAGCGGCGGCGGCGGCGTGGAAGGATGGGGGCAGGAGGGGGAGGAGGCGGGATGATGAGCAACAAGGTGCCACTGCTGGAGCCACGGCCGGCTGGTAGCAAGGTGGGTGAGGAGCGGTGGCGAGAGCTCGACGAGGATCATCAGGCGGCGGAGGCGGCGTGGTCGGCGCTGCCGCTGCGGCGGCGGTTGTGGGAGGAGAGCAAGCGGCTGTGGGTGGTGGCGGGCCCGTCCATCTTCACGCGCTTCTCCTCCTTCGGCGTCACCGTCATCAGCCAGGCCTTCATCGGCCACATCGGCGCCACCGAGCTCGCCGCCTACGCCCTCGTCTCCACCGTCCTCATGAGGTTCAGCAACGGGATCCTGGTAACGCTCACGTCCGTCCGTCCGTCCCTCCGTCGTAGTAGTACTATAATTCCTCTAACTGTTCGTTCAAAAAAAAAATAATTCCTCTAACTAACAAATAATATATCATATTTGCTCTGTGCATGCATCCATGCCGAATAATCCATCCATACATACTGTATCATACATGCAGCGCCAATCGACAATAGGTACCTAGATCTGCAAATCAAGATTTCCATGCATCATATACGGTTTTATATACACACACACAAAATCATATCCCCATAACACAATCTCATCATGCGTGAATATACATAATTAAAATCCTGTTTGGCACGGCTCCAAACAGCTCCGGCTCATTCCACCTGCAAAAATATTGTTCGACATTGCTCATTAGAATCAAAACTCTCTCTCCTTCCTCTCCCTTGCATAGAGCAAATGCGAATGGGATATGCTTACCATGTGAGCGCATAGGATTTTATCATACATGTGCAAATATGGTAAAATTTGATCATAATCATTATTTTTTTAAATTTTTGTTGGTGTGCATATGCATAGCCAGTGCAAGCAGTTGGAGCTAAAAATTTTAGCTCATAGTAAATTCGTATCTGATTTCAAAGATATGCATGCATGTGCCATTTTTCTAGTGGCAAATGTATGGAACATACGAGGGAGAGAAAAGAAAATTAAACAGCGACTTTTATTATTGCTGTTATTCATTTTCTTTGCGAGTTCGTAGGAGTACAAATAAACGGCTTCAAGCACACGCCTAGTCTGAAGTCTACGCACCCCTCTGTTCCCAGTCTTCTTGCCTGCATGTTGGGACAAGGACACCACAGCATCACCACCAAGCACACATGCACCTTTATTGGCCACAAGCACAAAGTGAGAGTAACGTGACACACACACAGACACAGAGGAGGAAGAAGAGTACCATGCTCGTGTCCAAACTTCAACAACGAATGCCAAACCTACCATATACTGTTTCCTCATATGCATCCAAGGTACGACTGGCATTCATTGAAGTTTGAATAACCCCAACTGAACCGTGCTCTGGTCTTGAAGATCTCCACCCGTATTTCAGGACCACACAAACAGTGCAAATACTAGCCGAGTTCGCCACCAACGTTGCTGCATCAGTTCCAGGGGAATAATTCCTACGAGGAATTCCTTTATTTGCACGTGCATTATTGCAGAGAGACGTCCGCTGAATAGGTCGCTGGTTCATGTTTTGGTATCCTCCGTTCTTCTCTCGGCGGCGGCGTCGTCGGCAAAGAAAATGGCGAGGAATTGACTGAATCGAGTACCCGTCGTCGTCGTCATCGATGCATGACCGCCAAGTCATCCTCCATCACGATCTCGCGAAAAGTCATGGTGGAAAATGCATGGACGTTTCATCTCCGATGGCTTTACTTGCATGACCTGACCTCCTTTCTTGGCCGCCCTGCCTCGATCAATCAAACACTTCCTTTTTTTTTCCCACGTACTCAAGATGAACACAATCTCCTCCTCTGTACTGTGTGCAGTCACCAGTCAGTGTGCAGTGTGCAGCGCATGCATCACCATGGCATCATTGCCAAGTCATCAACACCTGAAATGAATGAAATTAAAACAGAATGAACTAACCTCAACATGAGATCTGCAAATGCCAACCAATACAATTAACACTCTAGAATAGAAGCTTAATTAATCAACAGCGCATTTTCATGCATGGATGAATGGATCTTACCGCTGTGATGATCGAACCACAATGCAGCTCGGCATGGCGAGCGCGCTGGAGACGCTGTGCGGGCAATCCTATGGGGCGAAGCAGTACCACATGCTGGGCATCTACCTGCAGCGTTCCTGGATCATCCTCTTTGCCTGCTCGCTCATCCTCCTCCCAGTCTACCTCTTCACGGGCCCGCTGCTCGTCGCGCTGGGCCAGGACCCGGCCATCTCGGCGGTGGCCGGCACCATCTCGCTCTGGTACATCCCAGTGATGTTCTCCTACGTCTGGTCCTTCACGCTGCAGATGTACCTGCAGGCGCAGAGCAAGAACGCGGTCATCACCTACCTGGCGATGCTCAACCTCGGCCTCCACCTTGGCCTGTCGTGGCTCATGACCGTCAAGCTCCGGCTTGGTCTGGCTGGGGTCATGGGGTCCATGGTCATCGCCATGTGGATCCCCGTGTTTGGGCAGCTTGCCTTCGTCTTCTTCGGTGGTTGCCCGCACACGTGGACCGGGTTCTCCTCAGCGGCGTTCGCTGACCTCGGTGCCATCATCAAGCTCTCGTTGTCTTCTGGTGTCATGCTCTGGTAACTAAGCGGCATGTGCATTTTTCAGGGATACAGTATCATAACTTCTTTTTCTTTTATCGATTTTTTTATCAAAGGTTTTGATACACCTGTGTGATACATATTCGTTGATCTGCTTTTGTCTTTACAGTTTGGAATTGTGGTACAACACCATATTGGTGCTGCTCACAGGGTACATGAAGAATGCAGAGGTTGCACTCGACGCCCTTTCGATATGGTAATATATGCATTGCTCTACATTCCACTAATTAGTAGTTTGCTATTCACATTTCTTCAGTACACTTTTTGTCCTTCCCACTCATAATTGGTGCTGTCATGCTATTCCTTCCTGTTTGGTCTTGTCTCACTAGATCTTGGAATCATTTCACCAGATCTAGGAATATAACTTCAATAATTCAGTTTTGGAACCAAACAATTCAACTCTTGTTCTATGTAGTATTTACCCTCAGTATAAGCTGGCTCTCTCTAGCTTTTACCAGCTTGTTCCTGTTTAAAGCTCTGGCTGATCCGAACGGCACCAGCTTTTGCTACATACTTTTACAAATCCACAGGCCAAAGACTTCCACAAGTTGAAAGCCAGTGTGGATCCAACAGGCCCTAAATGTACATTCATGTGGTAACTATTTGTGAAATGTGCAGCCTTAATATCAATGGGTGGGAGATGATGATTTCTATCGGCTTTTTGGCAGCAACAGGGTACGTAAATCACTTTGTCTTCGGTCTTCTATTCAGTAATAATGTCTACTTTCAGTGATTTTGATTTGAATGCAATATATATATTCTTCAGAGTGCGAGTGGCAAATGAGCTTGGAGCTGGAAGCGCTAGAAGGGCAAAGTTTGCCATTTACAATGTGGTCATCACCTCTTTCTCGATCGGATTCGTGTTGTTTGTGCTCTTCCTTTTCTTCCGCGGAGGCCTCGCCTACATATTTACTGATAGTAAAGCGGTAGCAGAGGCAGTTGCCGACCTTTCGCCTCTGCTAGCCTTTTCCATATTGTTGAACAGTGTTCAGCCAGTGCTATCAGGTATCCTTCTCCTAAGATCTACTAAATGATAGAGACCGCCACCTTGTTTTGTTTTTCTGACACTAAAATAACCATTTCCATCATCAAATCGATAGGTGTTGCTGTCGGCGCAGGCTGGCAAAGCGTAGTCGCCTATGTCAACGTCACTTCATACTACCTGATTGGCATCCCTCTTGGAGCAGTCTTGGGCTATGTGTTGGGGCTCCATGTACAGGTGATATATAGAGTTCGATTCAGAGTTTGGTGTTTACCATTGTGTAACTCTAAAAAAAAAAAAAAACCTTTGTTCTAAGTCTTTACTCTCCTTTGTTGTTCATCGTAGGGCATTTGGATTGGCATGCTGCTCGGAACACTAGTCCAAACTATTGTGCTTCTGTTCATAACATTGAGGACTGACTGGGAGAAACAGGTGGTAGTTGCTCAAGAGAGACTGAAGAGATGGTACATGGAAGAGAACAGGAGGCTTCAGGGGTTGAGGGGAAACTCGTAAACCGCCCTCCTCAGGCTCAGCTCCATCTCTGCAGGCCGTTAAAGTATCTGCTCGGCATCTGAGACACTTTGGGCAGAAACACGTACTATTATATCTCTAATTTCCCATTCATCGTCTCTCAAGAATGAAATGAGGGAGCTCTTAGTTAGCCTACCCAGGATCGCACCTCAAGCTGAGGCCGAGCAACAGAAGTGGTTGTCAGCAGCAGCAGCAGCAAAGACAATCAAATCTATTCTTTGGCAGCGGCATGGCATGGTGGATTTGTGCGCAGCCTCTGTTGGGTTAGTGCAGAGTTTGGCTCAGGTTTGGACAGTATATGGTAATGTCGTTGTCTTCATCAGAGCAGTGGTGCGTTGGGGATGTAATTTGTAACAGGATTTGCTTTTGTATGTCTGCAATCATCTGGGCACGTGATGCATACAAATAATCATTTGGGGATGTGTTGCATATATGTGAACAATCAATCATCTGGGCATTTGGTGGTGGTGTATGTATGTCCCGTTGAGGCCTCTTTGTCTTTTGTTTATCAAATTTCTACTGTTCTTGTATCTTGTTGACTGCAACAATCCTAAATTGTTAATTGTTACATCTACTGCCTTGCAATCTGGGAATGAACTCGATCGAGTGTCGTTTCCGAGCGAAACCGAATCGATTTTAGGCCTAGATAGTTTGCAGGACTAGCAAGCGCGCGATTCAACAACACGAGGCGTAATGAGCAAGCGAAATCGAATGCGGATCGGAGGACCTGAGTGAGAGGGGGAGGGGACGAACCGAGGTGGAGTGGATGGACTCCGTAGGTGAATGATGGGCGGGCGGCTCCCGTCCCGTCAACCGTCACGGTGGCCTCCAGGCCGGCGGCATCCGCTCCGCCGGAGCGCCGCCGCCTCCCCGCCGGCTTTGCCTGCCTAGGTCTGGCTCCGAAACTGACGCCAACGCTGGTGGTTCCAGCGCTGGGAGAATGACAGGGGGGCCCGCACGCCAGAGAGGCGAGCCGTGAAGCCTGACCGGTGGGCCCCGCCCATTCCCACGTCCGTTGGGAGAGAGCCATCATCCATTTGAATTGGGGAGGGGGAGGGGAGGCGGCGGCACAGCCAGAGCCAGGGAGGATCCGCCGCCGCCGCCGCCGCCAATCGAATCAGAGCCATGGCCGCCGCCGCCACGCAGCAGGAGAAGGAGAAGGAGCTCCTCGCGTCTGTGGTGGACGACATCCGCTCCTACGCCGGGTCCGACCCGCTCCGCCCGTGGCTCCGGTACGTACGGCGCCACCGCCCGCCGCTCCCTCCCCTCCCCCCCTTTCTCGTCTCCCTGCAGTTTCGTCTTCCTGTGTTGCGCGGCGATGACGGATCGACTGATGAGCCCCTCTTCCGTTCCGCCGCCATTGCTTTGCTTGCTAGGGGGATGCGGAAGATGGAGCGGGCGCTGCCGCCGGCGACGCTGCGGGAGAAGCTGCCCAGGTTCCTCCAGAAATGCGCGCAGGAGTTCCAGGCCGACCCGCGCTACCGCGACGACCCGCGGTACCTCCGCGTCTGGATCCAGCTGGTCAATCCTCTCTCTTTCTCTCTCCATGCGCTTCGCTGTGGGTCATCGGTTCAGGGCTTTGGGAATTGTCAGTTTTCATTTCAGATCAGAGTGGCCTGGCCTCCTCCTGAATCTGCACAACTCCTAGTTCAAAAGTAATTGATTTTTTTTAACATTTTCCCATTTTCAAAGTGGCCTCCTGAAAAAATCTGCACTGGTTCAGTTGAGGACATTTTTTGGGGTTCCCTTTTCAGAGTGGCCTCCTGAATCTGCACTGGTTCAGTTGAGGTTTTGGGGCGCGTGTCAGTGTGTGTGTGTGGGTGAGTGTGGGGTTCAGAGTGGCCTCCTGAATCTGCACTGGTTCGGGTTGACATTTCTTTCTATCTAATGTACGGATTCCACAGCGCTGTTTTTTCTTTGCACAATGCACATACTGTAAATTGTGTCATTATCACGCTGACAATGCTGTAATCAAAACTCTCGGCAGTACTGCAATAGGCTCACTGCAACCTTTTCTGTACATTGCTTCATAGCGGAACAAGGCACATTCTCTTGAGGAAATGGCTCGGGCATATATGCTGTTATCCATTTGGCTTTGAAGCCCTTGATATAAGATGTTGTTTTACTGGGTATAATGTCTTAACCATGTAGATGGACTATGTGGCGGATGCGAAGCCATTGCTCAAGAAGATGGAGCGGAATGGAATAGGCCTCAAGAGAGCTTCATTTTATATGGCCTATGCGCTGTACTATGAGAAGCACAAGAGGTTCAGTGACGCGGAGAAGATGTATTGTTTGGGAGTCCAGAAGTAAGTATTTTATCCTCATTTCGTTTTTTGATACCATCTCCTTCTACTGCAATTGTTATGTTATTGTGAGCTAAACTCACATTAGCTGAATCTTTCATGCACTCTCATCATCTGGAACTAGGCATATCTCAGACCCACCTACTGTGAATAAGTTAGTAGTTTAAAAAAAATAAATGTCTCTTTCCCTGGATATTTAATGATTTCTTAGATACACTATGTAGCCTCATGACCAACCTGAATGCCTCTATTAAGAAATAGTCACACTTGGTTATGCAACACTTGACAATCGAGAAAAATTAAATCAGAAGAATTGCTAAAGCTCCATGTTAAAAAAAAAAAGATCCCAGTACATATGCAGTTCCTTTAAGAGTCAAGTTACTTACTGAAGTGAATTATAGTCTTGCAGAGCCTATTGGAGAGTTGAAAAAAGCACATGAACAGTTTATTCTTCGCGCAGAATCATACAAGAGGAGGAAAGATAAAGTATAGTTCTCATTTATGTATTACAACAGTTTATATCATGGTCAGTGTTGGGTTTATTGACCTCCTTTTTTTATTTGTGCACTTTAGCTGCAGCAAAGAATGCCTAGGAAAGCTGAGTCAAGTGCTACACTGATGAACCAAGTTGAAGGTAGGCCTGTGAAGAAAGGGTATACAATTCCTGGTTTTTAGTCTTTGCCACTAATCAATCTTTCCCAAAATGAAGAAATAAAATTCTTCCTGTGGTTCCATATATCAAACCTTCCATTTCTGAACACATTTTCTATTTTAGTTGAAGAGCAAATATAGATGTTGATTTGTTCCATGTTACCGTACTTACTTTAGAATATGTTGCAGGTGAAATCAGAAACTGTAAAGAACTGAAAGCCAATACAATTCAAAAGTCAAGAAGCAGTTCCAATCCCTCAGTAGGTTGTCCTCCGTTAGGGCCTGCTAAAGTGGGTATGCTATGCAGAGGCAACTCGGGACCTAAAAATAATTTGTCCCGTTGTAACAGTGATGATACTGTAGTTGTACGGTTTGTAGGCTCCGCATTGGTTGGGAAGTCAGAAACTGAAGACGCCTGTCATCATGGCTTAGTTGAACCAACTATAAACACTAAGGAGGCCATGGATGCCATCAGTAGCATGTTTTTGGAGCCAGTGGAACCTGAGACAATGCTCAAGAGACGATCAAAACATAAGAAACCAAATTATGATCAGCAGGCAAGTGCATTTGGTATCTTTGTTGATGAAGATGAACCTAAAGGTAATCCAAATGTGCTTCACAACAACAGCATGAAACAAGACCATCCGAAACTCAGTCAGCAAACAGGAGGGTTTGCGATCTTTGTTGATGAGGATAGTCCTGATGGCAACCACCAAAATGTGAGGCAAAACCAGAACTCAAAGAAGGAAAACATGAATTTAAATCAGGAAACAAGTGCGTTTGAAATCTTTGTTGATGAAAATGAGGCTGATGGCAGTATCCAGAAAGCCACATGCCACAAGAAGAATAGGTGTCCTCCAAGACCATTGTGTGATTCATCTAAGCATCGAGATGAAAGTGACTTCCAGAAGCCATTTGTTGGAGGATTTGCAATACTGCCAGATGATGATGAAGAACAATATGAGAAAAGTGATGATGGTATGAAGATGAATTCTAGAACTGTGCAGCCTACTAATGATAATAATACTTTGCTCTGTCCAGTTCGAGATGATTCAGGAACAAGATATCATGAAGGTTCTCATCCTTTGAGTTCTGGGCCTGGAGAAGACACTGTCATTCATAGATTTGTTGGATCCACTATTGATGATGAGGCTAAGGTGGAAAATGCATGCCACCATGGGTTAGTCGATCCAACTGTCAATCTAAAGGAGGCTATGGATGATATAAATAATATGTTTGGGAGACCTTTAAACTTCAAGGGTGACAGAACAAAGCAGAAAGCCAATGCACTGTCAGATAGAAAAACAGCTCCAGCTTCCGGTTTCTCCATGTTAGCTGATGACGACCTAAAACATAACCCTACCAGCAAAGCCGATCAGAACAGTTCTTGCAAATTTGATGCTGAGGATGGTCTATTTGAGCCTACAATCACCACCCGTGACGTCATGGCAGAGATCAATGATATGTTTGGAATGCCACTGGACTTCTAATATTAGAGGGAACTGAATAACTTGCATACTTTCCCCTTACTTTTTCACTGTTCCTTTGTGAAATATACAGGTGAGCATATTTTATTAAGTTTTTGTTGGAATGTTTACAATTCACGTCCTGGAATTCAATAGCGCTTTCTTTGGCAAGGCTGGATATGAAAGGAATGGAAGTACCGTTGTTGGAATAGAGGATTGAGCAGTCAATTCCTTCTGAAATCTATTTATACGGTTTTACTACTGCAAACCTAGAAAATTGTTTTATCAGTGGAAAATCCAAACATAGAGATAACATTCAGTTGGTGACTGTGCTGTCGATTAACATTTATTGAGGTGGGGGCTCGGAAATGGACACTTCACATGAATCTACTGATGCCTTGAGTTTTGCTCTGTTTGGAAAATGCTTCTCACTTTTGTCTCCAGATCCCTCCCAACCTGATTTTGCTTGTCACTGACTCGAAAAGTTTACAAATTCATTGGTTCACTTGGCGCAGGGGGAGATATACACCAGAATACCAGATGTTTCTATGTCAGGAGAGCTTGCTACATGGGTGATTCAGGGTGAAGAAACTGGCAACAATTGCACTGCTGCTGGAGCCTGCTGGACCTGATGCTGGTACAAATTGATCGGCATGTGCTGATACAAATTGATCGGCATGGTCTTATCCATCAAGGGAAGGGAGTGGTTAGCATCCCAACCTCATTAGCACCAACCAATTGATCGCTGGTGTGGTGTCATATATTGCTGTCATTGGCTGAAATGTTGGCTCAAGACTTCATTTTCCAGTTCAAAATGTCGAGATTTGTACTATTTTATATATAAAATTTATAGCAATTGTTGGTGTGCTGGTTTGCCTCTTTGATGTTTGATATCCTAGTGGTTTTCTGGATTGTGCATGTACCTGCTTGGTACTGTGAGTTTATTGTCCAATGCTGATTCGTGAAGGACAGTTTTTTTGTACTTTGGAGTTTTGATGTTCAAATAGAAAAAACATGAGATTACCCTTCGATAATACTAACTGCCATCAGATAAGTCACAGACAGTAAGTATCATATGTACAAGTTAAACAGGCCATGGAAGAACAGCTGTTCGGCTTGCTTCAAAGAGATGGGAGAATGAAGATATCCATCCCCTCCACGGGGCAGTCACCGGCATGGCCCTCCTCCCTCGCCAAGCGCAGCCCCCGCCAGCGTCTCCTCGACGCCGTTGACCACCAGGGCGTAGGCGTTGCCTCGACGCCGTTGACCACCGGGGGCGATGGTCGTCGGGGAAGAGGGATTGCCCGTGGCGGTGGAGGATCATCGTGCCGCCAGCCTCATTGGTAGGCGTCGCCCGGGCCATCCGAGCATGATGCACCAGGAAGGGAGTTCACTGGAGTGAGTTACCTCATCTCATCTCGACCGCACGTTTTTCGATCCAGTGTTTACAAATTGTTTAAGATTTTGGCCTTTTGTCTGTGATAACAAATTACCAAAATTTGTCAACTTGAAAATTTGAAACTTTGATCTTGGAACAAACAAAACAATCAAATGAACTGCAACCAATAATTTCGAGGATCTCATCTTTAACCAATATGGTCACTTGTTCAGTTGTTTGCAATACCTGGCTTTGGCGAATGCTGAATGGGAGGGACATGGACATGGACAATCAACGTTGTATGCACTCAGCACATATGTAAGTAAAAAATGGTGGTCTCGAGGAATCGGGACCTCCGTGCCTCATCATTTTCTAGGATGAAGACAAGGAAAACGAAATCAAAACAGTGGAGTAAAGTGACATCTGAAAAGGGCCATCGATGGTTATGTTATGTGTTGGCAGCGAGGTTCTATCTTTCTCTCCCTATTGAAAAGAACTTACGGTTTCTCAATTATCAGTGATAATAATTATACCAACCAACAAAAGTTGGAATGAATTGTCATTTCCAACATAATAAGTTTTACAAAATCAAATAACTTTTCTTCAAGAAACAAACTCATCAACTACAGTATGTTGGCCCAGGAATAGTAATGTTTATGTAGGCAAATCCTGTCACCCCATCCCCATGAGAATTGATGAAAGGAGATGATCCAGAAAGTGAAGCTCTTCAACTATACAACCTACCTCAAGGCCGGCTGTGATGGCCTCCCAAATGCCTGGTCCAACTAGTACTGTTTGCTGCAAGCCGTGTCATTCTGGCATTCCTACTGATTCGTATCTTCAAACATTTCAAAATAGTACTTGAGTGTTGCAAAACAAAGCAGTTTAACTGATTACTGACTGTTACCATGGTGTGCATTACTGCATTGGTAACTTGACCATGCTTACCAAGAAGAAGACTAGTGTCCCATCATGTCAGCTTCATTAATCAACCTGTAGAAATGGCACCTACCATGTCTGTCCTCTTTCCCTTAAAAAGGAAAAAAAAGTGTGCCTGCCGACTCTTATAGATTACTAATTAACGACGGACATATCATTCTCTCACTTCCTATTCTGAAAACAGTGAGACAGGCAACCTGACAAGAAGGACATAGAGGAACCGAGAGAAGCACACAAACTAATAAATTATAGATAAAGCATTAGTACTATTTTATTCCATTGAAAAGCTTAAACCGCTCACTCATGGGGAGCACCACACCCTCAATGTCGCAGAATCTTGCTCAGACGGCAGAAACAGGTAGGGATGAAACACACAGTCACCACATTGAGACTGGCATATGTGTTCGTTCAGTGCCATCTACAGGCATGCAGATGCAACCCCTGCGCTTTCTTCAGTATTGTGCCTCATGCAACCGTAAACTTGGCCCAGAGGTTGACATCTTCATTTACAAGTATGTTTCTTGGTTTTGCCTTGGTGCCTAGCTAGATATTTATTGATAAAGTTATGACTTTTTTCCCCTGATTTCTGGTTGTTATGCTCATCAGGTTTGAACTTTTAATCAAGTTAGCTTTTGATCTGATATTGCTACATGTTGGTTCTTACATTTTGTGATGTCTATTCATTCAATGAGGTTTAATAAAGTTAATTTTGATCAGAACATGTGTTAGTTCTTAGGTTTTGACATGTGCTATTCATGCAAGGAGGTCTGAGGTCTGATCAGGTTACTTTTCATAAGGAAGAATTCTATTCGTTTTATAAATTGTTCAATCTTCTACTCCTACCATTCTTCTCGTAAGAAATGCTACTCTGCTTAGGTATCAATCCATTTCAAATTGTAATTGTTTTAGATTTGTCCTAAGTCAAACTTGTCCAACTTTGACCAAGTTTATAGAAAATATATTAACATCTACAATATGAAATAAAAGTATTATCAGTATATATTTCATAGTGTATCTAACAAAACTAGTCTGATGTCGTAAATATTTGTGCATTTTTTTGGTTAAAGCTAGAGAAGTTTGACAACGGAGGGGGTATTTTGTTTTTCCCCAGCCTTGGAGTTGGATATTTTGCTCCTTCCTTCTGTTTGATTACTTGATGCTGCAGGGGAGAGAGCGCTTTCTGCAGTACTGAATGCCGAGAAAAAGGAATGAGGATCGACCACGCCCGAAGGAACCATCGGTCTTAAAATTGTGCACTGATATCAACAATTAAACGAGTTGAATGTGCCAGAGAAAGTACAATATCATACTTCATAAACAGCTGTTTATGCAACTATTTATCAATTTATGGACTATGTTGACCTTGTGAAATGAAATTTGCCAGTTTTGTGTTTAAACGAAATTACAACTGATGTGTTTCTTGAGTCAGCACTTGGTTCGCAACATGGAAAACAATTTGGGCACTACAGTAGCAGCAATTAGTGAACACTGAAGAGCTCAATGATCTGGTACCAAATGTGAGCCTTTCATGCTTGTACAGAGTACATAGGTGCATATGACTGCATTTTTTTCTAAATGGAGAAACATCAATTTAAGTTACTGTAACTGTGCTACTAGCTTTCCTCAACCCTGACACAAACTAAATCAAATGAATGATAGCCCATATAATCAAGATATGGTTTCTGGCCCTTTGTAGAAGGGGGCAATCTTCATTGTTAAAATTACAATGAACAACCGATTGGATCATTTTCAGTTAGCTCTCCTGAGTCTCTCTAGACTGGTTTGCCATACACTATGGATTATCCCGATCAACACTATAGTCAACACACACACACACACACCATCTAGCTAGTCAGCAGTACCAAGCAATTCAGGACATGCTTGCAGTTGCCTCCCCTGCTCTGCTGCATATCTCCTGATCTCAGCAGTGTGCACACAATGTTCCAAGTCAGATATACTTTCAGGACACACCATGTTCCAACTACCAGGTACAGGAACAAGCATAGCATTTCTTGTAGCATACTTGTGCATGCAAAATGCAATGCTGCTTTGCCTGCACTTGCTATCTGCTGCTACTGGGATTGGAGGCGAGCAGGAGCTCCTCCGCGCCGACTTTCATGTTGGGGCCTGACGCGAACTTGAAAAGCTTGTTGTCAGGGACTGCGGCCTCGACGATGAACACGCTGCAGACAGGGCGGTGGTCCGAGAACTTGGACTCGCCGCGGATGTAGGACATCTGCACTATCCCTTCGCCGTGCCAGAGGATGCGGTCGCACCTGCAACCAGAATTTTTGTTGTGTTTGTGATCACCATCAGGCATGATGCACACTGAACATTTTCTGAAAAATCCACACATGATGATCATCTGCAGGGATGGAGGGAGGGAAGGAGGGATTGTTTCTTTTGTCAGAAGTCGGAACGGAAGGCGAAGGCGAAGGCGAAGGCTCACTCACCATGCCGGCGTCCTCCTCTTCTTCTTGGACGCCACGTCCTCGCCGGCGTAGGTGTCGGAGTTCCACGAGTACTTGTACGTCGGGGCGAAGAAGATCTTGCCCTCGTTCCACCCTCTGAACACCCCGCTCTCCCTTTCAGTCTTCAGCTGCTCAGTTCAGCCCAGTTGGGATTTCAGTTTCATAATAATGCAATGCATACATGACACACTTGCATTGCATCGCCATTGCATTGCAAGCAGAGCTCTGACAGAGTTTGTGCAGAATCATATGAACTTAATTGGGTTGCATTACATTGCATTGCATGGTTGGTTACCTGATCCTTCTCGAAGAGGGCGCCCCAGTCGTTGGCCTGGACGAGCTTCTTGGCCTCCGTGTAGCTCAGGGCAATCCGGTAGTTGAGATCGCCGAGCCAGATCACACGACTGCATGCGATCGATGCGCCCGTCGTCAGTCAGCTACTCAGCTTATCTGATCGATCGATCGATCCAAGTGGTGGATGAGAAGGGTAGCTGCTACTTACTCGTGGTCGAGGATTCGCTCGGGGATCCGGCGGCCGGAGCGCTTGCAGAGGCGGCGGAACTGCGTGTTCTTGAGGATCTCCACCACGTCGGAGTTGCGCCGCAGCTCGTCGCCTTCCTTCTCCCCCGACGCCAGGTGGCTGCACACGAAGCACAGGCTCGTCTGGTGCAGCGACATGCTCACCGAGATGCACCCCTGCAGTTGCACAAGAAGCAAAACACATCGTCGCATCACAAACATGATCTTGACGTTGACGGCGACGACGACGACGGCGGCGGCGCGGCGGCGCGGCAATGCCAATACCTTGTTGCCGAGGTAGCCCATGATGCCGCGGCCGACGCAGGAGAAGCGGACATGGCCGACGTGGGGCACCAGCCCGCGCCGGACCCACACCGTCGCGAACAGCCCCACCATCTGCTTGCACGCCACCAGGCAGTACCTCTCGCGCCGCCCCGCCGCCGTCACGGCGGGGCTCTTCGTCATCACGTCGGACGCCGCGAAGCTGCTGGCGCGGACCTCCTCGTCCTCCTCCTCCTCCTCGTCGTCGTCGGACGTCGTCGCGTCGCCCTCCACGGTGGCGCTCGCGCTCTTGCCGCCGCAGCCCATCAGGCAGGGCGACCTGTAATACGGCGGCCTCCGCCGCGGCGGCCGGTGGGGGGGGTGGTGGTGGTCCGACGACGGGCACGTGCACGCCTTGAGCCGCCGACCGCGGGTGATGCCGGCGCGCCGGATCTCCCTGTTCGACGACTTGTGGAACCGGGACGGGTCCAGCGGGCTCGAGCTCGGCGGCGTCTGCAGAGCCGCCGCCGCCGCCGGGGACGCCGCCGCCGTGTCCAGGGACCGGGAGAACGAGAAGCTGCTGGCTGAAGCCTCCGACACGGCGGAGGCGTCGGAAGGCGGCGATGGCCGGTTCAACGCCTGGTTGATGAGCGCCAGCCATCTCGACGCCGGCTCGTTGTCCTCGATCACCAGCACGTTGCCGGCGTTCAGGGGGACCACTTCTTGAAACCTGCATTATTGGTTCCAGACGAATTATGGAGGGAAATTAAAAAGTTCCTATACCAAGTTAAAACTGCTTCAAACTTAACTATGGTTGATGATGGTACTTATTAGTGTCTATAATATGGATTAGAAACTGAACTCCATGAAAGATGGTTAAAATTGTAATTTTGCTTAGTTACATTAATATGTCGATCGAGTCACTACGGCAACTGATTTTCCAGTATGATGAAGTTTTTTTAGTTTAAAATGAGGAGACAGCTGACAGTTCTGGTAGTTGCTAGGTAACTGTCAGTGACTCACTGAATTAAGAACTTAGATATGCAGGATAACCACAACAGAAATTTGTGATTGGTTTGAGATTAAGAGCAGAACACATAAAATGTGCTGAAATCTCTTGTGGTTCCAGAGACTTGAAAATGACAACGATTTAAGCCAAAAGGCAAGCATATGTGTCAGAGATTGTGATGTTTCAAGATACAAGATATGCATTGTGTAGAAATCTCAATCGGATAAGACAATGGTCAATAATGCAGTTTTGTGATGCTTAAATTTGGGCATACCCTAGCACATAAATGTCTGAATAGTCATCAGAAGGCAGGAAATCATTCAGATTGAGACCCCTGTCGGGGGTTTTTCCGGCTACATTCCACGTGGCTGCAAATACCCTAATGACAAGAGCAAGTCAGAGTAGAAAAATCTCAGTTTGAGCTACAGGAACAAAAATATTTGAATCTTGTAAAAGAAAAGTAGATCCATTGGAAACTGCTAGTGACTTGACTGAAGACGAATATGCATACCTGAAAGGCTTCCATATGAGTACTACTGGTTGTTGCAGGAGAACCGAAACCGCTGAATTTTAGACTTCTGCTTTCTATTTGGAAGAAGATGAAGTAAGAAAATGGAAAGGGAAACCTTGCTTAGATTTCAAGGTCAAAAGAGTTAGATAAACATGGAAAAGATAAAAGCTAACCAATGATTGAATGTGTAGTAGTAGAATAAATGGAGCAGAATCAGATAAATACGTACCCGAAAGACTTTTGAAGAAGGATGAGGATGATGCTGACGGGGAAGCCACTGACGACCGTTCTGGGGACTCTTTCAAATTAACTGAAAAACCAACAGTATTGTCTGAATTTGTCTGAAATTACAACAGAAATTTATACAGTAGTTTTTATAACGTAAGATTTGGGATGTATAGGCATAGATTTTTCTGAATCGCAAAAAGAAGGCATAGATTTTTCTTATCCTCATGGATTACTCGAGAGGGAGACAAAAACTGGTTGCCTCCCCATTAGAAAGGATGCAGTAAAAACCTGTGGAGTCGATGCAGTACTCTTTGGTGGCATGTCTTGTTGAGGCATTCCCACCTTTTGTTCCATGAAGTTTTGGAAAGAGAAACTGGAAAGGAGAAGCAAGAAAGATGAGAAACATTCTCAAAAGGTAAACTGACTAACTTTAGAAGTTTTGGCCAGAGGGAATAGAAAAGATGCTACCTTCTTCTTGCTTCTGCTGGTACTATTGTCCATGTCTGAACTCAGTTTAATTTCTGCAACCAGTTTCAAACGAGCACCTCATAAAACGGAGACAACGCCTGCAGCAGGACAAGTCAGGTAGGTAAGGTAGAAGTTTCAGCTTTACACGAAACCAAGCCGAGGAGTCTAGTGATGAAAATAGGAAATTGAAGGTAGCCACAAAGATTTCAAAGACTTGTTATTCTGGACAAAGACTGATGCCAAAAGAAATTCAAAGGCACAACGAGAAAGTGAAAAGACACCAGCAGCTCATTTGGAAACATTACTTTGAACAGTAATATGAACCTAACTGGACATAAGAATCTTGTCAGTTCACCAAACAGAACAGTACTTGTCTTCTGCAAGATACCTCACAAAATAGAATGAACAAAGTGGAAAAATTCAACCGAGCAGCTGACAACAAAAGAAGTAGAAGAACTAAAAACATTCCTACAAAAGGAAAAAAATTCCCACAAAATACATCATATTGTTTTAGAAAATATATAAAGAAAAAGCAAGGAATGAGACTTACAAGGATGAGAACAATTTTTTTTTACCAAAAATAAGGCATGGATGATGACGAAGCATGTATGGTCCATCCTCAAAGGAAAAAGAATCTACATGTTGGACATCGATCTCATCCAAATTTGAGGTGATCCAGTCCAATGGAACAGTAGCAGTTGACCAAGCAGACAGGTTTAAAACAGGAAACATCTATGGAAAGTTCCAAATGGGGGAAAAACATGGCAGAGCTGCTGCTGATGCCGTCAACATGTCATTAGGAAAGTTTAAATCTCGAGAGAGACATTATTTAACATGCTGGCGAAAACGAAACAAACCACAGAAAAGCTCCCAACCAGTGTACAAGAGACAATAGGACGACGATTTCACGTATGTCTGCACAACCACTGGAATATTCCAGTGATAGATTATATCCTAATTCTTTGGTAGATCCAAATGGCCATTGCAGGGAACGCGTATGTGACATTTCCTTTTCGATAGAATCAATAATAATCCACGAACGAAACATACAAAAGAGACAGAAAAAAGGAGAGTCTGGAGATCTTACATGATGGGGAGCAGCTGGCTGGCTTTGCCTTTGGGAGGCATGAGAAGGGGATGAATGGAGGAAGGGGAGCAAAAGACGCTTCAGAAAAATTTGGGGTTTGACGAGCTGTCTCCACTATGCAATGAACCAAGGAAATAAAGTTGCCAAGAAGTGAATAAACTAACTAACCTAACTATATATATAAGCCTAGCTAGTAGCAGGCTGTCAACAAGTGCATCGTGCTGTATTAAGAAATAAATTCAGCTCCTCCATAGATTGGATTGGATGCATCGATCCAAAATAGGGGCAATGGTTTGTTGGTTGCTCTATCTAGGAACCACCACCGGGGAAGCTAAGCTAGCTAGAAATAACTCTTAATGAAATGGATGGCTTGAAAAGCTTTTTTTTGTAACAGCTTCTTTTGAATGGAACAGCTAGCGAGTAGTGCATGCAGAAACATCCAAAACAGTATCAGATGAAGACAGGAGGAACAGGCCAAAAGCTGAACAACTTGGTTAAATGTCGTTCATCGTAATAATGGGTTAATTTAAGTAAGTAGCTAGTGAGAGAAATACATATGTGCAGTAGTAATGGCCAATCGTACACGGATACCGAGGCGCAGCCGTTTTTAGCCTTGGAAGCGTCCAAAACAAAATCAAATCAAATAATCAAACGGACGCTGAGGCTGAGGCTCCAAGAAAAGATGATTTGACCGAAGATTTGTTGTTTTCTTCTGGAATGAATTGGAGTTTGCACTGGCCACTGGCAAGGATGAATGAAATTCATCGGAATGAGCATGGTGATTATATATTATATATTACAGGTAAGTTGGGAACAGGCAGATAGCATAGCTAGGGAGAAAGTTGCAATAACGATTGTTTTGTGAGTATAAAACAAGAGAAGAAGGAAAATAAAAAGAAAAACTAGTTTATTTTGTAGGTAAAGAGACTAAATGTAATGTAATGAAATAATGCGAGGAGGCAGCCAAAATCCATCCATAAATTTAAAGATGCAGATGCATGCAATGCAAAAGCATGACGAAAATGAAAGCACGAATAAACAAGGACGCATTTATGCTAACATACAAGATCAAAGATGAGAGAGGGAGGGAAGAGAGGAGAAGAGAGCCAAGCAACCATGGAACGGAAGGAAACGCAGCAGCAGAATTGATGGACGATGGATGGTTATTACGAAAGAAGAAAGGAATGATGAAACGGATGAATGGTTACCTTCTGATGCAGCCTTGACAACAATGATAGCCGCCGGCGCCGGCGTCATGGCGATGTATCGATGATGGCCGGAGAGAGAGGAGGTGGCCGCCGGCGGTCGGTAGCGCGCGGCGTGCCTCGTGCCGTCGTGCGTGCGTGCTGCCAGCGGAGCCTACCAGTTCCAAATGGAGAGAGATGGAGACGCAACGACGACGCGAGCAGAGATAGAGAGAGAAAGAAAGGGAGGAAATGGCCGTTCCGTTTGAACGAAAGGAAAACAAACAGGTGGTGAAGAACGACGAAGGAGAGAGAGAGAGAGAGAGAGAGAGAGAGAGAGAGAGAGAGAGAGAGAGAGAGAGGAGGATTTAGGTAACTGGTGACGATCTAATTAATCTAAAATTGAAAAAAAAAATCGCGTGGTGGTGGTTTGGAAACCGCCGGCAGCGACGACGGCGATGCGTCGTGGTGGCGTCCGTCGTCGTGGTTGGTTGGTTGGTGACGGCTGACGGGGAGGGATCGGATCGAAGGGGAGGGGAGGTTGACGATCGACGTGCGTGGTGCGTGCTGTTCTGCCTGCCTGCCTCGGTCAACGTATACCTCCCTCCCTCCAACGGCAACGAGGACGAGCCTGAAAGAAACCTCTCGCTCGATCGGATCCTGAATTCCTGATTGCTGAGCTCCTGTCGTCACCGTGTCCCCTGCGGCGGCGGCCGCAACCGCTAGCTGCTTCGTTCGTGCACGGCAATACGGAGAGGCTGCTTGATCGATCTGCTCCATCTCGCCGGCAGCGGCTGCCTGCTGAAAGAGACGACGAGAGAGAACTAGCTGGCGGAATGCTCTCCATGATTGCAGATCCCATCCCACAATCCCACCTCACAGCCGTAGTAGCTGCTGTGCTGTGCCTGCCTGAATGTCTGATGCTCATCATCTTGGACCACAGGACCACCATGCATGCTGCCACTCACTAGGTTACTTCTCCCTTTGACTTCCTGTTTGGTGGTTTACTTATTATACTACTACTATACACACCTTCTTTCTTACACTAACTAACTAGCTACTTTTTTAGAGAGTTATACTAACTGCCTGCTTCCTTCCTCTTGTGCTGCAGATGCAGCAACCAATTTCAGAATCAGATAACAAATACAAGCTGATAATAATACATAAGACTAACTGGTCTCTCCCAGAATTTGGTTGTTAGCCTACTTAATTCCCTAGCGACGCGTAGTTAAAATGGGCATGCATACATTCATGCATGCTTGCATCTCACTGATTTCGGCTACTAATTATACAAGTCATGCATTATATTGTGGCCTAGATGATATTTAAAAGGCTAAGCATTCTCTGCTGGGCAGTATCTTGAGACCTCAGCACTGCACTTTTTCGGTTCGAATGGATGGCAGTCATCAAGATTTATTGGCATTACTTAGTCAGAACTTTACTTTCGTTTTTATTCCCACGAGTCTCGTGTTACGATGGATTTTCAGTTTACTTGTGTGTTGGCCTACGGGCAAAACTCTGTAATAATTGGCATGATTCTATCGGTTGATAGATGAGGCCGGATATAAACTATCCTTTATTTAAAAAAAGCATGTATGGGGTCCTATATGGGAAGCTAGGTTTGCACATCCATTTCTTGGCGCACCTCTCATCTCATCCCCAGTGGGCTACACCACTACTATGGGTTGGATGAATGTGGTGCAGCGCGAGGTGGTCATTAGGCCGTACGAGTGTGGTGGCACATGCAACACAATATGGTGGAAGAGAATGGACCAGGATGGTATAATAATACTAGTTTAGGGAGTTGGATGTGTGTTTTCAAAGTACTAGGATTAGGATGACAATTTGAGACAAATTTAGGGAATAAAATACGTTTAGTTTGAAAGTACTGGGACCTGGATAAGAACTCGGGATAAGTTTAAGGAGTTGAATGTGCAATTTAAAAGTATCGGGACATAGATGAGAGCTCATAATATATTCGAGGAATATGGATGAAATTTACTTTTGCATGAATATACATGTAGTGCATGATCATTGCATATATACATGCATGCTTGGAGGATACTCCCTGCTCCCAAGTCTTACTCAGATACGTGGGGCATCATGGGACCACCATGCAATGCATGGTTGGAAGCCCTGCCTGATGAGAAATGATTACACAGATAGATTGAACATGCATGCATGATCAAATCCACTTTTGAGGGAGCACGCATATATACAGCAAGTACGCAGGAATCAAATTCGGTCATCTGAATCTGATCGGTACAAGGTCCATGGTATATGGTACGGCGGCCAATGCAAAGCTAGCATCATTATTTATTTGCGGTCAAATGGACGATGGAGGTCCTGCGTCCCAAATATACGGGGCGGATGTCTTAACTAATCTCGGCCGTCTGATTACAAATCAATATATAGATGATGATATAGAGTATCCTCAACAGCTAGTTATATTATTCTCGGCGGTAGTACTAATAAGCAAGCAGGCGCGCATGAAACATGCATGCATGTCATGCATGTGTATATACATATACCAAAAAATCAAAAGACCATGTTCGATCACGCGAGTATCAAACAAAATGATAAGTTTGTTATTTCAGCAATAAGTAAGTAAAGAAAGTGTTGTGTGTGTGATAAGCGTATTTTCATCAGCAAAAAGTCATACAACATAGAATTTGGCCCCAATTATTCCTTTTACACTGTGTCAATGTTATTTTGGGTATCATGAAAGATTTGGAAGGAGCAGAATGCATGATGCTTTGGCAATGTCGAAAGCATAGTAGAACAAACCCTTGGAACGAACGATCAATGCAAGCACGAAACCGAGCAAAGGGTGTATAGTATGCTGGCGTGGTCAATCTAGGTTGCCTGTTTAGCGAGTAATACAACCTTAACCGCGGTGTTGGTGTCATTATCTCTTCTTAGACCGGTTAAGCCGGTAGTATATGTTTCTCACGACAAAGTGGCTAGGAGGGCTTTCTTTGGCAAACACGTTGTATTGGCAAACACGTTGTATTTGTTTTGTAAACTCTTCTACGTAATACAATTGTGCACAAAGCTTTTGCATATTTAAAAAAAAAAAGAAATGATACCATCTCAGAAGCATTTTCACTACAAATATATTGGTGCAAGTTTTTTGCCCTAATTTTTATGTATTTGTTAAATTTATACAATTTGTCCTTTCTATGAGTACAACATACAATTATCACAAAAAACCTGTTTACCTCCCTCAACTATCACAGTCTGTCTGACTTTGCTCTATGAGCTAAAAAACAATTTTTTTGAACCCCCAACTTTTAAGACCGTTTGTTTTTCCACCTCAAATGGTTTGAAAGTTCAAAAAGGTAAATCAGATTAGACATAATTTTTAAAATGGTATTAAAACTTCAAAAAAATCCAAATATTTTTATATGAAACATAATGCAACTAAAGAAATCCTAAAATCTAGTTTAATCTTAGAAAAAAAATATTTTGCCTTGGAAAATTATGAACTAGTTTTGATTTTTTTCTAAAGTCATGCTCTAACTATGGTGTCTAGCTTGAAATTGTTTGAATATTGATCGACTCAGCTTTGCGCTTATTTGCTAAAATCCTAGGGAGCATACCAGGTTACCAGCACCCACTACAGTCCTAATGACATTCCATTGGCACTTCTAAGTAGTCCAAACAATTAACATTGACTAAGCTTCTTCTAGAAAATAAGCATCAAAATGATTCTATCAAGATTCAAGTAATTGAAGCTAAGCACCAAGGTAAAACAATTTTTCTAAGATCAAACCAAATTTTTAGGATTTTAAATTGCATTTTTTTTGTAAAAAGATTTAGTAAATTTCTAGATTTTATCTATTGAATTTTTGGATATATTTTAAAAATATTTGTATTCTGATTTATACCTCTGAACTTTCAACTTAGTCCAACTTACCCTCTCCCATGGCGTCACATTAGTAAAACCACCATAAAATACACATAAGGTGCAAAAAAATGGTTTTTAAACTTTAATCGGGCTTGAAAAATTGTTTTTTCAGTTCAGGAGCAAAATCAGATGGCCAATAGGTTTTTTTTTTTTTTTTTTTTTTTTTTTTTTTGAGAAACCGGATGGCCACAACAGCTGAGAGAGATAGGTAAATCAGGGTTTTTTTTTTTTTTTTTTTTTTTGGCTTTTTAAGACAGAAGAGTGAGGCTTTCAGGCCCATGTACGTATTGGCCCAAATGAGCTCTTATGTCGCTTAGTCGAGCTGGATACTCTTATTCGGGCCGGGCCGGGACGCATCTTCTGGACTTTTCTTATTTCCCTACCTTTTATTCCCGGCCTTGTGACACGACGAATTTTTGTTTGGTCCCTACTTGTGTACGTCCAGTTGCACAGTGTCTGTTCGAGATTGGGGAAAAAGGCAGACGCTGTGCAGACGTACAATTTTTCTGCATATACAGATCTGTTTATATAATTCGGAATGTGTCCAGGGCCTATTTATTTTGTAGAGTTACAGAAGAAAACAAATGAGCGTCATTAAAACACCGACCATCATACAACTCTTGCTCACACATGACAGATATCAAGCAACAAAGGTCCGAAAAGGACATCATTTACTTAGCGTCATAACTCATAAAGGAAAAGGAACACCTGGCCGTTAAAGGACGTGAAATTGAGCTTCGTCTATGTCCATCGCTACAACAAAATTAAAGATCCCACGACGTGAAGCTATACAAAATCAAGATCATTCCAACACGGGCTTATTTTTCCTCACAGAAGACCAAGCTCTCCTGTGTATCTTTGGGCTATCAGCAGAGATACACACACTACTCGTGCAGGTCAGTAAGTTCCATCTGGGCAGCTTCTTGGCAACGCAAGCGTCAGGAAGCCTAGGTGCAAACCGTGCTCTGTCGCTTCTTCAGCGGTAGAGCTTGTCCAAATCATCTTTGAATTTGGTCTTTATCTGCTCCCTTTTCAGTTTAAGCGCCGCCGTCACCAGCCCGGACTCTGGCGTCCATGGTTCAGGCAACAGCACAATCTTCGCTGGCACCTCAAATTTCTCGAGCCTTGCTGATTTAGCAGCCTGCATAGTTGGATCATGTCAACCTCACATGACACCTTTCTAAAACTATTAAAATGGAAAAATGGACCACCGTTGCAACATAAACAAAAACCTAGCATGACTACCATGTGGTTACAGTACAAGCATGGTTTTAAGGCCCACCATGTTAAAAGGATATTAAAAGGACCACAGGCTCATGATCGTTAAACAAAAATAGCTTAACTACTGGTACTAGAAAACGGTAAACATGATTACAACTACTGGTACTAGATTGCGACGCAAAATTGTGCCTCTGCAAACAAACAAGGCACTCTTCTTTTGGCACAGCAACTCTGTTAGGATAATTTTGTAGTCATGTAAGACACCATTAGATGAGTTATGGCTAACCTTTGATAGTGATTGCTGAACCTCCTTAACTACTTGATCATTCTGGCAAAGCTCTTCAAAGCCTTTATAGTTTATCCCAGAATTTTTAGCCCAGTTCTCCAAGGCCTGGTGTGCCGGAACAACCAGGGCAACACAATAATTATGAAATGGATCAGCATAAACCATGATATTCTCCACATAACTGCTTGTTCCTAGAGCTGATTCAACCTGCAAAGAGAGACGGTAAATCACTCTTTCACAAAATATTCACAGTATGAGGCCTTTTTTTAAAAAAAAAAACAAACCTTGCCAAGAGAAACATATTCTCCATGCTGAAGCTTTACTATATCCTTTTTCCTGTCAATAATCTCAAGGCACCCATCAGGATGGAACTGACCAATATCACCAGTGTAGAACCAGCGTATGCCCCTCTCATCAACCTGTAGGTCACAAGAAATGGAAATAAAGTGAAAACTTGAGGCTATAATGTTCTGGACTTCTAGTGGAGTCTTACCTTGTATACTTCATTCGTCTTTGCTTCATTGTTGAAATAACCTTTTGTTATGCTGTGTCCACCAACCACAACCTCTCCTCTAGGCATCGGAGAATCAGAAATCTTATAGCCACCTTCTTCCCACGAAACAAGCTACATTGGTTCAACAAAAAAAAAGAAAGACATGTTACAGATAATTAAGGCCTGGACATGCTGGTAAGAGAACAGAAAGTCTTTCAGGAAAAAGATTCAAATTCTAAGACATGCGGTTGATAAAATGGATCCAGAAAAAGGTGCCAAGCATGACAGTCCCAGACACACTTAAATCTATAAATAATTCTTTTTAATGCAGGTTTCACCTGCTAACATTCACTGCATGAATATCAAGTACATTTGTTAACTACTATCCAGAAAACATCAAATTCATAAACACAAACCTTGACATAGCAGCAAGGAAGTGGTGGACCAACACGACCCACACTTGTGTCATCCCATTCACTGAAAGCTGCTCCAGCACAGGTTTCAGTCAATCCATAGCCTTGACCCACTGGGACACTGCAGCAACAATTAAGTAGCACATAAGGACAAGAAACATAGGAAACACCTTACCTTATCAGGAAAAGTTCATGGGCTGGGCTACATATGCAATTGAATATAGAAAGTTTCAATGTTTAATATTCTTCAGTTTATCAGCTTTCAATTGGCAAGGATATTCAGAATAATAACTAAGATATTTAAGAATGAACTAATCCAACTGATAATGACCGAAGAATCAGGATATCATGGACCTGGACCCAATATGAGCATGTCATATAAAATTTGGTCATTTTTGTACATTCAATGAGAACATTGGTCAAGAGCTTTTATAAGCAAACTATGATTGCAAATTCACAGTATAACAATCCCTAGTCAAATTCATGGGAATAAATTTACAGCCACATATAGGATATACTCTATGCTTAAAGAGTTTCCTGTATAGCAACAAGTTGAAGATTCTGAGCCTACCGGCATATAGGATATACTGTTCCATAACTAAAAATCACATTATACTGTCCATTCGATAAGCTGGGACAATAAATTGTAATTTGAGATAAGCCAGGCAGAAGACATTACCCTAGACATATATTCATAAATCTTTGTGTGTCACTTGATAGAGGTGCACCACCACAAAGAACAAATCTTACACGTCCTCCAAGAATTGCCCGTATTGGTTTATAAATAATGCTATCCCATATCATCCTCTCCAGTGCCCAAGATCCAAACCAACTCCCCTCAATTGCTGCAAGATTTCGCTTATATGCAAAATCAAACAGCTTTTTTGTCAGACCACCCTTCTCACCAACCTGAAAAGAGAAATAGAAACGTTAATTTTCATAATGAAAAATAGTTGATTGCTTACTCATGATCCCATGTGATTAAGGCCATCAAAGGCAGTTAATTAGGTGTTATTGAAAATCACTGTGCAAATCTAATTCAAAGAAGCATGATGGTCTGTATGGTATGTGACGTTAATTTTCATAATGAAAAATGGCCTCAATCCCCCTGGCATCAAACATGAAACATTGAAAAAGGAACAAATCTAATTCAAACAGTGATCTCATGTTCTAGTCACAAAATTAAAGGTGTCACAAGAGATACCACAAGAGGGAGTTTTGCTATGTGACACTTCATCAACTGAGCATAGTTGTATCACAAAAAGCTGAGAACAAGGGGATGACTATACAAAGGAAGGTTTACACAAAGCACTCTACAGTAGGTTATAATTACCATATATACATATAGAATATGCTGACAGTAACAATGCTAATCGATGATATTTGGTGGAAATAAAAAACTCAGGAAATAAACTCACTTTCTTAAACACTGCATCTCTGATACGATCCAGAATTGCAGGAACTGAAATCATAAGAGTAGGATTCAGGACAGAAACATCTCCTTTTGTCCCCTTCTTAATCTTGTTTGATGTATCAGTCATAGTCAATGCTGAACCATATCCAATAGCTGTACCAGAAGCTAACATGACAGTCTGGATTGACAACAACATCATATCATTAAAGATAGTGAAAACTCTTGTAAAACTACATGTATATGAATTATAATATATACCTCTGCTGCTAGTTCAAAGACATGAGCCAATGGAAGGTAAGCCAGATAAACATCATTCACGCCAAGGTTTGGGACTATTGTCATGACTGCTGCAGTTGTGGCCACCATGTTGCCATGTGTGATCATTACACCCTACATCAAAATGAACCAACTAACTAAATTACAGGAGAAAAACACCAGGTAAACCAATGATTCAGCAATAAAAAACATATGAAGAAACTAAGCCCCTAACATGTTACATGTTACAATATAACTAAAAAGTCAATGTGGCATGATAAACTCCAGAAAACTACTCTTTAGATCTTATTCATTTTAGTGCACTTGCACCAGAGTTTGATATCTATGCATATTTTAGAAGCAATGTCAAGTGAAAGCTTTATCCACTATAAATTTTGCAGTGTTGTCAGTTATTATCTATGCATTAGACGAAAAAATTGCTGCATTCAACATTAAGACGTGGCTCATTTGTCCCACATTACTCTTAAGGGCTTCTGTATCAAGTAAGGACATTCATATATATCCAAGCAAATATAGGGACCAACTGTGGGTTCTGATTTTTTATTCAGCACCAGTCGCCTTTTATCTTCTTTATTTATGTTCATGCAAATTACAAGATTATGAATCCATAAGAAATTGCAAAATCTTTGATCAACAGTATACCTTGGGAAGACCAGTACTTCCGCTTGTGTACATGATAACTGCAGTATCAGAGCTTGAAGGTAACCTTGCATCAACATGAGATTTCTTGCCTAACTCCTCTACTTCAGTGAAAGACAATGTTGTCAGATGCTTCACTTGATTCAGTGTCTCAGCCTCGACAGGTTCATCTTCAATATAGATAATATGCCTAAGACTCTGCAATTTAGAGTTGATTGCAGGTATCTTCTTAAGTTGCTTGGAATCACATATCAGAGTTGAAACCTGTGTCTGAAATTCAACAGAAGAGTATTTAAGATGTGTGACCAAATGAATTGCTGCTCCTTGAATTCCTCCAATAATTCAACACTTGAGCACCAAATAATGTATACCAGTAAGCACTAAGCACTTTCTGATGCAGGCATCAAACTTATAAACAGCTGGACATACAGGTTTTTTTTTACTAAAGGTATCTAGTTAAATGAAGAGTTTAGACAGATGAAATTGCATATGAGTTCTCAACTGGATAAAGTCCAAATTACCCCCCCCCCCCCCCCACACACCACACACACACACATACCAAAAAAAAAAGGTGTAACAGTGCACTAAATCCACAGTACCTCATTTAGTGAATGCACCAATGCATCCTCACCAAGAGATGCATATATTGTTACAACCGTTAAATTTTGTCGGAAGCATCCCTAAAAGAAAAAAAAAAGATTATATTACAGTCAGAGAGCTTCACAAGTTCCAACAAATGTCCTGATACAATGGCATGCATGATATGATTACCTGAGCAGCAATGATCCACTCAGCTCTTGTATCAGAAAAGATTGCAGCATGACCATCTAGGTCGTGGCCCCATCTTGATAAGTCCAGAAGCAAAATTACATGCGCGGTTAAATGCCTCAGCATAGGTATCCCATTCATATTCACCAAGGTGCAGTTTCTCAAACTTCCTACCATCAGAAGATTCCATAAATTCCCTCTTAATTAGCTTCCTCATGCCAAGACACCTCCGTCGAGAGTACTTTTTGCTGGCCATCTCAAACAGAGCTGCCATTGTGGTGGCACCCTCCCATGGGACTTCAACTAAGGAGGAAAACCTACTGTTCCGCATGGCAAATCCCTCCTCTCCACCCACATCAGCTCGCACCGCCCTTTGCTTTGTCTTCTTGCCAAACATCATGGAAAGCAGGACAGGAGTAACTACAGCCAGAACCAGGGCAACGACAACTCCATTCACACCATACTCTTTCAGCAGCAGCACGTCACTTGTAGCGATTTTTTTTAGAAAGGACATGTTGGGATTATCATCACTAACTTCTCCCATGGTTTTCCACTATATCTGGAGCATCGACAGTAACTTGACAAATTTACTGCATAACAAAATGTAAACACTGGGTTATGTGTGCTGGCATGTTATAAAAGTAAAACTCTGATGCACTTGAATTGGTACATAACAATGTTGAGTGAGTAAAACATGGTTGATGATTCATGATGGGGAACTACTAACGTGGGGGTAACAGTACCACACCACTACGCAGCATACCACACCACTTGGTAACGGTTTGTTCTTGTGTTCAATGTAACCACTAACCACAATTTAAGAAATTTAGGAATGTTTAATGGGTCGGATCAATCTGCTCAAAATATAAGCAGCAATGGCTTTAGACTTAGCGCTACGCCAAAGCAAGAACCTTTGAAAGCAGAGCTATAAGATAATAACAATATTAAGCAATATGCAGAGGGGATGACATAGACCAAGTTCAAGGAAGGTGGGCTGGCGTGTAGAGACAGCCATCCGCTGATGCGTACGACAGGATGGCGTTAGAAAAATCGCAGCTTGCTTTACTTTATTATAAGCAGAAAGAAGAAGCAATGAAGTTGACCAGGAGATGATGATGGGCAACAGGGTTTGTGAGGATCTATAGATAGATAGATATCGTATAATAGTAGTCGTAGTAAGTAAAACAAGAGACATTTAAATGAAACGAACAGACGTGGCTTCCGGCATGGATTCCTCCCAGTTTAACTGGATGCGGCGGATGGGGACTCCGCTGCTCTCACGGACATGGTATTGCACGGAAGAGGAAGAGAGGGTATTCATCACTCATCAGCGGCGGTCCAGTGGCGGAGCATGGCGCGGCTGATAGATAAACCAAGGGGCATGTGAGGCCGGCCGCGGAGGCGTGGCACCTGCCGGTGCACTGGGACTGTGATGCGCGGCAGCAGGCCAACGCGCAAGAGGGCGAAAAATATACTAAAATTATATATATTATTATTTAATTAAGAAACCAGTAGACATCGGAGGAGGTTGGAGCCAGCAGCAGAGGACCCTGCCGCTGCCACCCCGGTCCGGTCCCGGACGAGCGTGGAGCCGTTGGGTTCGTGCTGTGAGGCCGCTCGGTGGAGACGACCGCGACCGACGGAATCTCAGATGGGGCTCTCTCTCTCTCTCTCTCGCTCCCTCTCATGGAGTGGGGTTGGGGAAGAAACTAGCAAAGCAGAAGACGCCGCGGAACAGGACGAGCGAAAAAAGGCAGGCGGGATCCGTTACCGGGAGTGGGGGAGGGGGCGGGCAGTCAGCAGAAACGGCTCGTGGTCGTGTTGTCTGCCTCGGCTCTGTGGAAGACGGACCAGATGAGCGCAGAGGTGGGGGAAGCCGGAAGATAGAGAGAGGGAGGGGAGAAGGGAAGGGGCAGAGGAGAGGGGCGGATCATCGCCTCACCTGCGCCGCGCCGCGCCGCGCCGAGGGGGAGGGGGATCGATCGGTCGGGGGCCTCCTCGGCGGCCGTTGGCCGGATCTGCGGTGGCGACGACGACGTGAGGAGGTGAGGAGGAAGCAGCCTGGAAGGAAGGAAGGAAATGGTGGTGCTAGTGCGATTGCTTTGCATCTTCTTGTTATCGTGCGGTTACCGTGGGGTGGGCCCTCCCTCCCTCCCACCTGACTCACTCATGTGCCCCACCACGTGTCGTATCGTACGGTACGGGCCAGGGAAGGGCAACTGCTACGTACGAGTGGCGCCTACCGGAAGGGACGAAACAGAAGCGCCTACTAGATCGGGCACGTGGGCCCGCGTGGACTGTGTACCCGACACGTGGTCCCGGGAATAATAATATAAACTGGAGAGTTAGGCACGGTGAATGTACGAGTACTTCCCTCCATCCGTAAAAAAAATGTTTTTAACTTTTTAGATGACTATTTATCTTATTTAAAAAATTTTGTACAGACTATAAAATAATAAATATTTTTCTATTCTAAACTATAAGTCATTTTATTTTTTTTTCATCTATTTTGCTATATATCTAGACATATTATTATTATCTCTAGATACATAGCAAAATAAATAAAAAAAAGTCAAAAATAAAAATTATTTATTAAACTATACCTAATGATAAAAATAAGTCATAATGATGTTTATATAAAAAACAAAAAACGAATGGTGATGTCCTAAAAGTCTAAAAGTCTAATAAAATAATATTCTTTTTTAGACGAAGGAAGTATTGTTCTAGATAAACTGTGTGTTGGTGAGGCCTCCTAGAGTATTGTAAGACATTTGACTTTTTTCATCCAGTTTGACCACTCAAATTGTAAGATATTTGACTTTTTTATCCTAAGTTTAACCACTCGTCTTATTAAAAAAAACTATACAAATATAGTCAAATCTAACTATTCTTGAAAAACTTTTGTTAATAAAATAAACCACAACAAAAAAAATAGTATTTTACATAATTTTTTAATAGTGATCAAACTTAAGATCGAGAAAGTCAAATGTATTTCTCTGCCCGTCGAAAGCTACAACTCCTTGAGTTGTTTTTAAATCAAATTTTTTAAACTTTAACCGTATTTCTAGAAAAAAAAATACTAAGATGTATGGTACTAAATTAGTGCTATTAGGTTTACATATAATGTATTTTTATAAGGTACCCATTTTATGTCATAGATATTGATGTTTTTTCTAGAAAGTTGGTCAAAGTTAAAATTATTTGACAAACGTGATTCATAGTGTTAACTTTTAGGGACAGGGGGGAGTATAATTTAGAATGGATTAAGTATAAGTAAATTCGATTTGCTTGGATATAGGGTTTGTGAAATCGAGTATCATATTGGCAAAAAAAACTCATTCGACTCGTGGTTTGTACATGAGTCCCGTGAGTGGTTTTGCGGCTTCGATAATTAGATGGTTCATTTGTCGAATTGTTCTATAGACGAAGCTCTAAAAACACGTGGAATGACATGGACCCAGTGTGAGTTCTCCATCTAATTAGCTACGAGTGAGGAGCTGTTGCGGGGCAGGTGATGTAGAGACACGAAGAAGGAAAGGGAGGAGTAGGGCGAAGGTGACACGGAGCAAGAAGGGCGGGTGGGCGAGGCCGGCATGGCACAGGGAGGGATGAAGGTGGAGTGGGGGTGGGAGATGGTCCGGCCGGCGCAAGCCGAAGGTGGAACGGGACAAGGCTAGCGTCGGTCAAGGCAGAACGAGGCAAGTAAGCAAGTTGGGACAGTATCTGCATGTCTCCGAGGCAGAGGAGGCAAGAGGACAAGGTGGCGAGAGAAGCAGGAACAAAAGGTAAGAGTGATGGAAGAAAAAAAAAAATGAAAAAACAATATAAGGGCATTATAGATTTTTCTACAGCTACACAACAAATTATTTTACTAAATATTTTTCTAACCAAAGAAGTTAGAGCCAAAAGAGTCTTTGCTTCAAAAAAAAAAACCCTTAGGGCATGTTTGGTTTCTAGGGCTATTTAGTAGTTGCATTATAGGGACTACTTAGTAGCCAGTTGATTATGTTTGTTTGTAGAGGCTACCTGGAGACTACTCATGTGTGAGGGAGGAGAGAGAGAAGGGATATAGGTTGTCTTTTAGGTGTAGTAGCTAGTCTAAGAAGTCTCTTCTAAGAGACTATTTTTTTTTCTTGACTACTAAATAATTAGTAGTCCTTTGTTTGTTTGAGACTACTAAGTAGTCAATAGCACCTAGAGACTTAGAATCAAATGGGACCTAAGAGTTGTTTTGGGCGCCGTGTGTCTTTCCTACAGTTTGGATAACCTTTGCTAACTAGGGATGAAAGCTAACGCAAACAAGCTGAAAAACTTCTTAATCGTTTCTGTTTCCGTATTTAATCACCGGAAACAAGAATGGACCGGTATAGTAAAAATGGGAACAAAAATGAGATATGCGGGGAATATGTCAAAAATGAGAACAGGACGTACCGTGATAGCTAGAAGAAGCCTAGAAACAGGGATGAAAAGATGAAATGGTGTATGATGCATGAATACAGAAATGAACGAATAATACGCATGGAAACCTAAGAGGGCATGGTGACATAGGAGCCTTTTTTAGTGTCTCATGGGGAGAAGTTTCTAAATTCATGCTGTTTCTCCTTTCCCGCATGCATGCACATGCAAACCACTCCATTCTCATGCAGCCAGGTCATCATCGTATTCATGCATGCAAAGCTTAATTGCCTAATCCTTTTGCTGTTTCTCCTTTCCTGCATGCATGCACATGCAAACCACTCAATTCTTGCTCTTGAAACTGCTTTCCACTATGCCCCCATTATTCATTCATTGTTAGCCAATTAAGATATAGCCGCATTTTCTTCCTACGAGTGCAATGCACTCTAAAGCCCCCAAAAAAAAAAAAAAGCCAAGGAGACTTCTTCATGGTTAAGTTACCTCTCCATCCCCCTAAGCATGTGCTTCTATAAAACCACAAGCATACAACAGCCCGTAGATTTTATACATGGCTCTTTAGACTAATTTCAATAGAGGTTTCATGGGTATTAAATATACTATTATGATACTATATTGATGAAGAGAGAGTGTTTTTTCTCTCCTCCGCTACAAAAAAAAAATAGAGTAGATAATATGTTTAGATAGTCCGCTTGAGATATGCTCTGGATCGTTACGCTAAATCGTATCTCCAAACTTGAAGTATGGAAACTTCTTTCCAATTTGAATCAAGCAAACCCTTGGAAATTCTCAAGGCAACCCCTCTTAATTTTCTCACTAAAAATCTCCTTTTGAGCACGAGCTCCTATGCATCCTTGGCTCAGCTCGTTTCTTCCAGAAGGAACCTGCTCCCTCCCTGTACGTGGGCCGCAGCCCAACAATCGGCCCATGCCAGCCACCCAGACATCCTCTTTTCTTTAGGGTTCCCTTCGTGTCCTGCAAGTGCTGTATTTTTTTTTTTTTCTAGTTTCCGACGGCCACCCAAAGCATGCTAGCGGATGTACCCTTTCAGACGCTTTCTCAACGATTTGAGCTTTTAAATTGGCAATTTCATCAAGTAAGGACCTTTGCAGTTCACAAGACTTATAATACGAAAACAAGAACGAACAAATGAGGTCGCAAAAGAAATGGTAAAAAGAAAATGAACCAAAAGGGCTGCATATATACGCATGCATCTTGGGTCAAATATGAGTTTTACAAACTCAAGACGCCTAAAACAGACAAAATATTTTGTCTTTTATGTAAACAATGAAGCAAATGGCCAACTTCGAAGTTCAGATATATAGTATTATACCTTCGGTCAAAATCAATGATTCGACCCTTCAGAGTAGGCCTTTGCCCGCGAGAGGCTGCTATGGGGGATTCAATCTCGTATAACACAATACCTTCATGTTTAATCACATAACCTTTCGAAGTTGTGGATTTGCTTCATTTGCGCGCAGGACACACTCCAGGGTGATTATTAATTAGCTTTTGGGAAGAACCTACTATGATTTGATATGATTAAAATTCAAAGCTCGTTGGTGTCTTACATGTGTTGAGGGATCAACCTGCTGCTGCTGCTGGAGTGAAGTGGAGTGGTCCATTTGGATTTTGGAGAAGAAAGAGAGAGATATATCAAATGCCGGTGGTGGCCTGGTGGAGTGTGGAGTGACCCTATCAGATCCGTGATGGACCAATGGTTTTTGTTAGCAAGGCCTGTTGACGGCCTGCAGCTTAGCACTAGCAGTAGCTGGGGACCATTGATCCCCGTCGCCGTCTTCCCTTAATCCATCCCTAGTTTACCGCCGCTAACTCAGAAGGACCGTTAGACACGGGCACGTACACATGCCAATTTCTGACCGGCTGACTACTTCAGGATTAAGTATGCATGCTACGTTATCTCTGAATAAATAGATTTCTAGCTCAAAAATTTATCTATCAATAAATCAATTTTTGGAAGATTGAATGGTCCATCGACTTATTTATGTTTTCTCAATGTTGTCTAACCCTTCCTATCTCCTAATACAGTGTTGAGTTTCTGTAGTTGGATATATATGTAGTAAATGTTATAATTAATGTGCTATTGGAATAATCATTGATTAGTATGCCATTATTCCAGTTAATAAAGGGTAATATGGTATTATTTTGTCATACTAATCTATCCTAGAATCTATTTATTCAGGGACAATCCTAGTGTAATTTTTGTAATAATGAATGATTGTGTGCATAACTTATACAGTTCTTTTTTCTAAAAAAAATAGCCTATAGCTTTGGGTACCATAGAGTTTTATATACGCGACAAAGAAACCTTTTTAATGTTAGCATGGCTTGATGTAGAATGAAATGAAGGAAATAAACAAAGGAAGAAGTAATCCCAAATAATGAAATTTACATGAATACATGATCGATCCGCCAGCTAGCCGCCTGCACGTCGACAGCACGAGAGACAGCTAGAGTAGTGTTGCATTGCCATCAGGGGGAGTTTAGGGCTTTAATTTGGCAGCCACAATGAAGCACATGCTTGGAGAAGATATGACGGGTGGTCAAGTCTCGATTGTACTATATGGACTTATCACTTTATGGGGTATGGGGTCGACGACATTGGCTTAAATGCCGAGTATGAGACTCATTTTCCTTCATTTAATAGTTTGCGCCCTCCACAAACAAGTCCTACGAATTATGGAGTAGCACTATGTGACATGATATGCTATATCTATAGAGTACTCCCTCTACTCTCTCTCCGGGTTCTTTAAAGAAATCATTTTATAAAAGGCTTGATCAAGCATTGGAAATATAAATCCTAAAGTCATGAGAAAGAGCTATAATCCTCTTAATGAAATACATGCTTGGCATGTTTGCGAAAAAAGGGAGAAAGAGCTATAATAACATAGAAGTAAAGAAACACAGATATACTATTGCACAAAAATTTCTCTCATCTTCAGATTTTGTGGTGTTCAATACATGATTGAGGTATTGGTTAATACACAAATACTAAAGATCATCTAGAGGTCATGCTAGTACCACTACAAAATGTAGGCTATTTAGGACATTATTATTCATGTGTTCTACAAGGCAACTAGCAGTACTCCGTTCTCTTTTATAAAGTGCATGTACATAGAAAGATTCAAAATTTAAAAATATCTTATTACTAATTTGACTAAATATTTTTAATCATTATAGCACAAACCTAATACGGTTAGATTTATAATCAAATGTACTATCAAATTATCATGAGCTTATAAATATAAACAATATAATGCAAAATAAATAAGTAGCCAATGTATATTTTGTAAGATCGTGTTATTATAAAAGAGAATAGAGATAGTATATATTTCTTCACAAGCTAAGCTAGAGCATGGTTACCTAAGTGAAATGGTGGATCTAAATGAGTCCTAAGTGTCTGAAGAAGATAGGGAGGGGAGGGACATTACACGCCCGGAGGAGGCGTGCATCACGCCGCATCAGGCCTTGCATAGTGAATTGCCTAATAATGAATGGGCACGTGGGGTATATTCAGCATAACAAACACTCCATTCATCCCCCACCCCCCAAAAAAAAATCCTCACTCCCTGAGAAACCATACAATTGTAAATTTGATCAAAATCTATACAAAATATTATAAAAAATTATGATGCTAAATGTTCCCTTGATCCATCTCAAATTATAAGTCATTCCAACTTTTCTAAAGAGTTAAAACATCTCAAGTTTGACTAAATTTATATAACAAAATAATAAAATTAATATCAAACTTGACTTTACATTTATAAATACTTTTTCTAAAAATTAGTTATTATAGTTAGAAAAGTTTGATTTATCCAAAATTTAGAATTGATTTTTTTGGGAACACTGTTGAGAGCAAAGCTAGCGACGGGCTGGCTGGCTGACCATCAATAAGCAAACGACGTGGAGCCCCAAGCTTCCACAAAAGCACACCGCAGCGTCGTAGGACGCCATGGATGGGAGGGCATGGGTATTGACTACCACCAGTGCGCAAGTACTGTGGATGGCCATGGGTGCTGGGCCTTTTTTTTTTTGGACAATGGCTACCGCACAAGTACTACACTGTCCAAGGGTTGCAGTAGGTACACACACCATCTGCCTCAAAATATAAGACAGGCATGCATGCTTTTAAGATTTAAATTTTATTTCCTTAAAAAAGATCTCAATTTTTGTTATCTTTTGACTAATAATTAGGCAGGCATGCATTTCATTGTCTTTGTATTGACAAAATTTTAAATTTGACCTTTTTTAGAAAATTTGGAGTGCTGCCCTCTCCTTCAAAAAAGAAAATCAGATAATATATTATAGGATAAATGAGCCAAAGTGCGATCTCTATGTCTTATATTTTGGGATGAGGAGTATGAGCTTCTTAATGTTTCTTGATGCTCCTTGTCATTGTTATATACTTATATATACACTGCATGGGCTATGCTAATGTGTGCCTTCAGTGAATTGAAATCTAGACATAATTCTTAGTTAACATGTCTCTCTGTCCTTTAGAATAGAGGTAGGCGTGTTCAGCTAGTCACGTAAGCCGGCTGATAAGACAAGTCGGCTGATTTACTGTAATATAGAAATACTGTTCGAACAGCTGATAAGCCCAGCTGATAAGACAAACAAACAAGTTGAACAACCTTTGTCTACAATTCTAGATGTATTCTTAGTTAACATGTCTGACTCCTTTAGAACAGGGGGACTACTTTTGTCTACAAAAGATACAATTATAGATGCATTCTTAGTTAATATGTCTAAATTTTAACAAGATATAAATATAAATATATATATATAGCTAAAAAATTAATGTTTATCAAATAAGTATAGTACAAAAAATCTATCTCATGATAAATCTGATCATTACTTATGTGTTGTTATAATAAATATTGATATTTTTATTTATAGTTAGTTAAACTTGAGATACTTTAATTTTTTAATGAAATTAGTATGGTGATTGCTGTGTATGCCGCACACACTGGGCCCGAGATACTTTGGTTAAGTACTATTCTAAATCGTTTTTTTTTTGGATGGGCGAAGTAGTAAATGCTAGCAAGCATACTCATTAAGAGTGATTGACCGATGAGATACCCATCGATTTTGTTGTGATCTATATATACAAGAAATATATGGCGTGGGTCAAGTTCTGACACCTCGTGGGAGGTACTCCCTCCATGTTTATAAAAGTTGCTATTTTGGACAAAGCTTAGTGTCAAACATTAAGAATACAAGTGGTAAGTAACTTTTAAATTGTTGAATTTAGAAATATAAAAACCATATGGGAATATTTGTTTTAAAAAAATACCTTTATAAAAATATACAAATAGCACTTTTCAATATATATTTTTATAAAAAAAAAAAAAGTCAATATTATGTTTTAGAGACCGTGTCGCTATTCAAAATAACTTCTTTTATAAATCTGAAGGGACTAATATTTAATAATAATTATTGGTGCAGGAGAGATCAGTTTCTTCTACAGTTTTAATTTATTGCAGCAGAGATGTGGCTGGATTACAGAAGTTGCTAGTTGCCGCACGATTATGAGGGCGGACCTACTGCATCATCACTCGATAAAAACCATGCGGGTCCATTATATTATTAACCAAAATCATATAGTACTACTTTGTATAAAGGGGAGTTTTCATTCGTACCCCCACTTGGGAGGCATTTTGCCATCGATATATACCACATGGCTACTCAATTACATACAAAAATCATTGCTCCTCTAGTTAGCCTTTAATTTTACTATGAACTAGAAAGATACCTCACGTGTTTGCTGCAGATTTTATTAGAAAGTAAACCTATATATTTTTATATCCATTTTATCAGAATTAGATAGACAATAAAAAATCCAATAAAAAACTAATATAACTAAATCGAATTAGAAGACGATGGAATGGCAAAATAAATAGCACTATATGAATGCATGGCTTCTATATTTCTTATATATTGAAATTAAATAGTGCTTAGTGGAGAACAATTTACTTAAGAGATTGAAAATTAGTGGAATGACATGGCTATTAGTGGGTGGCAATGTGGATCTCTTGCATATTAAAATAGAACTTCTAGTGGGGTTTAACTTTATAAGAGATATAAATTTATATGAATGGGAGCATAAGGTTAATAAAATGAATAAGTTTATATATATCAAACCCATGCTATACTATTTCCATTTGAATATTAATCCAAAAAAATTATCAAGCTAACAAAGTTAGAGAAGTCGTCTGATTATTTATAGGACATCCTATAAGACCAGTCTTAGCAGAGAGTTTCATAGTATTGTTTTCAAAATTGTCATGTTATATAGGATGAAATGAAGAATATACTACTCCATACTCATATTAGTTGATGTTTTGAACAAGGTTTGGGTCAAACATTGGGAATATAAACTAGCCATAACTTTTAAAATATTTAGTTTAAAAAAGTGAAACTTATATGTATAGATTCACCTTAAAACCCACTTTTATAAAAGTAATTTTATTGTTAGTTTTCTTATATATTTTAATAAAAAATGATGAATAAAATTAAGTTTTGGAGACCGTATTCTTATCCAAAACATCAACTAATATGAGTATGGAGGGAGTATGAAACACCCTCTTTCAATGGCAAATTTTATTTTATTGTTTCATAGACATTTAATTTTATGACTTATAAATAGTTTATTTGGTAATCATGCCAAGAAAGCTTCATCTCCATAAAACTCACTTCTATCTCTTCTTAAGAACATTGCCACATCATCAAAAATACTATGTGACAGATTATTAAATGTAAATAAGAAACTTCCGTTGAGACAAACAAAATAAGGAAAGATAACATAACCACAAAATCTAAGATGAATACATCCAAATGGGTACTTCCTCCCATTGAAAAATGCAAATTGTCAATCTTGTATTTCACTCTATATATACACATACTATTTTAAACATCGATAGTTAAAGTAAAATAGTTTGCCATATACAAGAAAAAAACTTATATTTCCGATAGGAGGAAATACTAAAAAGTGCAAGAAAGAAACCTTTAATTTGTAGCTGGAATATACTATATAGGTAGCTGTGACGCAACTTGGGGGAACACCTCATTTACCACTCATCTGATGAACAAAATGCCTTGACTCTCGAGTGAGCATGCAAGCAAAGTCCAGGCAGCCGCCTAGTAGCTTTAAATTTCACAGTGGCAACAGTTCCACCAGGTAACCCTGGCGTTCAAGTGGGCCCGGCCGGCCGGGTCAATTTCCATCGTCCATGTGATGTCGTTGACAGAAAGGAAATGCATGCATGCACAAACTACACACACAGCTTAACATAGCTACTAGTAACTGTCAAGACATGTATGAGTGAAAACTAAACCATCAGAGCTAGTAGGTTATTAGGTTAGGTTAGTTAGTTAGATGATACTCCCTCTATTCATTTATCTCCTTTATCTAAGCCTTTGGCGTAATGACTAAGGAGCATAATAAAAGTACTCGGTTTGCATTTAATTATTATGGGCTGAACCAATGAGCAACAAAGAGGCAATAAATATAGACAAGGAACAACCAATGAGCAGAAAAAAATAATAAATAGGTGTAAGTCTCAAGCTAATATAAAGGAGATTTTTAAATAAAATACTTTTAATTAGATGAAGGAGATAAATGAATGGAGAGAGTAGCAAGTGAAAAGGAGCTCCCTCACATTCATCTCTCGCCCTATATATAACCAACCTACGCTTCATGGGAGCAGAGCTACATCTGCCTGCCATAGCTTAGCTGCAGGCCGGCAGGCAGGCAGAGGCACCTGCAGCTAGCAGTGCAGCCAGATCAGTGAGGAGCAGCAGCTAGCCATAGCCATAGCCATAGCCATGGGCAGGCCGGCGTGCTGCGACAAGGAGGGGATCAAGAAGGGGCCATGGACGCCGGAGGAGGACATCATCCTGGTGTCCTACATCCAGGAGCACGGCGCGGGCAACTGGCGCTCCGTGCCCATCAACACGGGCCTCATGCGCTGCAGCAAGAGCTGCCGCCTCCGCTGGACCAACTACCTCCGCCCGGGCATCCGCCGCGGCAACTTCACCCCCGACGAGGAAGCCGTCATCGTCCACCTCCAGTCCTTGCTCGGCAACCGGTGGGCCGCCATTGCTTCCTACCTCCCGCAGAGAACCGACAACGACATCAAGAACTACTGGAACACCCACCTCAAGAAGAAGCTCAAGAAAGCACCAGGCCATCGCTGCCATCTTCGCGCCGCCGCCTCCTCTGGCCCTCTGACTCCTCCTCGTCGTCCATCGTCTTGCCCACCACCACCGTCTGCGGCAGCGGCGGCAGCCATGACATGCTCGCTGCAGAGCTCATTGCCAATCCCCTCGTCTCCAAGGACGACAGCTGCTACGCGTGCCCAGGAGCAGGAGGCTGCTGCGGCAACCCAGCAGAGGTCCCCCAGTTCATGGCCCGGCGCTCGCCGCCGTTCGCTGCCGACGGCGGCGACAGCTCCTCGTCGTCGTACGCCTCCAGCATGGACAACATATCCAAGCTGCTCACCGGCTTCATGAAGCAGCCGCAGCAGAGCTCCCCGTCCCCCGACGCTGCAGCTGCCGACATCAAGCCCTCGGCCGCCCAAGTCAACAGTGACCATGCTCTGCTGTCGTCGTCGCCGTCGTTCCATCACATTCACATGTCCACCGGCGCCGGGAGTGGCACGCCACCTGCAGCTGTAGCCTGCTTCTTCAACGACATGATGCCGTCGACGCAGCCGCAGCAGGCGGCGCTGATGGGGCACGGCGGTTACTACGATGACCCCAGGCAGCCGTCCCCGCTGTCTCCGATTGAGAAGTGGCTGTTCGAAGAGGCTGCCGAGCAGGTCGGCAACGACCTCATGGATCTGTCCAAAGACTGCTGCTCATCAGTACTTCCCATGATGTTTTAGATCAAAAAAAAAAGCAAGAGATCAACACTTTGTTTAGAAGAAAGTTATATACTTACATATACGCATATACACATACTGGTCAAAGTCAAACACCCCTGATCCCTGTGAAGCCCATCTTACTTACCCACCTGTTATGGTAGATTTGACACTGGCAATCAAAGATCAGAAGAATAAGAGATAGCAACAGGCTAGGAACAAATGACTGTCAGCATGATGTAATTGCGGTTATCTGTATTTGATATTTTCTCTGGTATATACAAATATATATCGCATGCTCTGCATGCATATTCAAATTTTGGCTTCCATTTGTCCATCAGTAGTGAAGTACATACTAGAATTCTTCCTTTTCTTTTTAAAAAGGAACAAATCTGACGACTACACTTAAATTTGGCAGGAGCAGCCAAAAAGTTTGTACCTGTGTTGGCAAGCAAAGCCAGCAATGGTGTGGACTGAGGACTCTCCATGACTTCTTGTGCTGTACTTCTTTTAAATTGTACATTCCTGAAATATGAAATACACAACGGTACTACTCAGGAAAAAAACATGAATGAATGAATGCATAAATGTGTAGTGTACACTTAATGCTTGCTAGATAGAATAAGCTGCAGAGAGGTGCAGTGGTCCCTGATGTAATGGCAAGTCTCTGTCGGCAAGCAGATGGTCCCTGATCACATTCAGTGCAGAAAGAATACTCATTTTCTTATATATATATATATGCCCCCTAGCCCCATCCCATCCATTTAACACGAATAATTTTTTTTTTTTTCGAGCCCTTTAATGCTTCCATGGAAAAATTGAACAAGTGTCAGCATTTATGCAGTAGCTTTTCATTGGAAAATAACGCATATGTGAACAAGCCATCAACATAATTGAAAATGCAACTGCTAGTCAGATGTCAAACTGAATAAATACAGAAGTACACGGTACAACTGAGAGCACTGGCATCAGTATACAGGGACAATTGGTATTCCATTATTGAAAAACATTATTCGACATGTTTTTTTTTTGAAAGGACAGCAAAAGCTTTGCTGTTGATTTTATTGGACGATAAAAAGAGAAAAACTGTACAAGAATGTTACAAAAAGGCCGTCAGGTAACCTGACTATTGTCTACTTCCAACTTAAACTCTACTTGACTACAGAAAAGAAAACAAAAAACCGACTGACCCCACGAAGAAAAAGAAAAACGACTAATTGTCTTGCAACTCCTGTGAACTTATTTTCTACCTTAATACAAAGACGCGCAAAACTTTTGCGTGTTTGAAAAAAAACAGTAGTCGCCGTGTCCTCTAGTACACGTCCCTTTTATGTCATTAGCAGAAAAACAGAAACCCCTGCGTCTATTTTTTCTGAGAACTCGTGCACGTATTTGTTTGATATAAAGGAAGGAGAAAGAGTTTGAGCAACCTACAACTACAATGCACAGCAGGCACCCAGCCAAAAACAGAGACAGGCTATTTCATCTTCTGACAGAAAAACGACAATAGCCAGAAACCAAGAACTGAGACAACATGATGTAGACAGAAATA